>JAUKPT010002463.1:0-13232 GCA_032273505.1 Nanomia bijuga
GAGATATTGACCAATCCGCTGTAACATATCAGGCCGTATCCTTTAGCTGGCCGTGTTCGCACCTAATAGGCTTTTTCCTGCTTTTTAGAAAATCTTTGGCTATTTAAATAGCGCCAAAAATAGCCCGATGACGGGGATTAATCTTATTAAAAATAGATGCACCAATACATAAATTCTGGAGAACCCCTCTGACGACCACCTATGAATGTGACGAAATAGAAATAAAATACATTTGTTACACGGGTGAGAATCATGCGGTTGTTATCATTTCACTTATCTCCTGCAGAATTTGAACCTTTTTAAATGATAAAAAAGTTTTATAATTTCAAGGGGAATTTCTACGACAAATTTGAGAATTATTATGACTGATAAAGGCTGACGAAATAGTTTTTTTTATCCAACGTATTTTTTCTTTTCCCCCTTAGTACTTGATATTAACGTTCCAAACCAATTCCTTTTGTAAAACCATACAAATTGTTAAACATAGAACAAGAAAATACAAAATTATTAAACTTAAATCTGTGATGAATGTTTCGTTACGACTGCATGAAACTTTCTAATCCTAATAACATTTTTAATCGGAATTTTTTATACCATACTGCGTATTTATTGTAGGGTTGCTGGAAAATATTTCAAGACGGCAACTTTGACTTTATTCACATTACGGTATGCACACTACATGATAGTAACCTTGTACTTATCATGCTAAACTTTAAAGTAATGAGCAAACCAAATAGAAAATGATACAAATGATCAGTAAGTAGAAGTAAAGAAACTTACCTATCTTATGATCGTCATTGACATCGAAAGTTCTAAAGACATGAGCAGCAAACTTTGCAGGATTACCTTTCTCGTAGAAGCTACTATAAAGCTCGATGAACTGTTTTTTATCAAGTTGACCATCTGGGCAGTCCTTTATGAAACCTTTGTACCATCTGTTTAATTCTTTTTTATCAAAATGTGTACATTCCACTAAATGGGTTAATTGCTCTGGTGGCATACCTTTGCTTCCAGTTTTACCCATTCTGATAAGTTTAAAGAGTTCTAAACAATTTGTTATTGACTTGAATAAAATTTATACAGCGACGACCATTAACCTTCGCAATGAATGGTGATTTTTATGTATTATAACAGATCTAAAGATGATACTCATGATTAAAGAATTTGGCGTATGATTTGGCATAAAACAGATAAATTATTTATCTAAAAATAGAAAAAACGCAAGTCGTCCTTGGGAGTTGAACTTATTACGAAGCTTAGTTCAAACCGCTAAAAAAAGATGGAAATTTCCTATCTCCAACTCTATTTGAAAGTGTATAATTCATCGTAAATCGTAAATTTTATTCTTATGATGGTTTGAGGTAAATGCGACATATCTGATGACAATAGACATTTTCCAATGGTCCTTTAGAGCCCAATAACACAATTTTGGGCACAAAAATAGATCTAAATAGCATAATTTAATAAAAAACCGATAACTAAATGCTGAAAACCAATTATGTAACGTGCAATTAAATTTTTATGACAGTTTGATATGTATGGAAAACATATATATATGCAATAGTTGTTTGTCAATGTCTATTCCAGGGCCCAATCCCCATTTATGAGCCATGATTGGGTCTAAATTACCATGTATAAAAAAACAATACCATAATTTTCTACCTTTTAGAAAGGGCACTCATTACAAAAAAACGGTTGGCTTCGCCAGGCCTTAACTTCTTTTTGATTCGTCTTTCGATGTTAATTTAACGAGATCATTTTCATGGTGATGCTTTTTTACGTCCTTTTTAATGATCTTTTTCCTGGCTTAGTGAGGAGACAGAAATTTCCCGTCTCCCATGAAAGATAAGTTTAAAAGATTACCCCTAATAAACAGTTTCAAATGAGTATCCTTTTGCAAAATTAAGGTGTTGAACATTTATTAGTAGTAGTGGATGTACGTTACATTCTGGATGGGTACGAAAATTTCTGGCGGCTTTTTGTAGGGGTACGGATTTTTTTTGCCATCGTTAGTAGAAGTACAAAATATTTTGCCCATTTTTTCTTAATTTTTTTTCTATCAACTTTTGATTCAAACATTTTCAGGAAAACTATTGAATTTTTATCGCTAACTAACGAGTGTAATTGTTAAGCTAGCAAGTTGAATATACATCCAGCATCCAATTCATATCACCTAATTGTGTGTGGTCACTATATATTATAATGGAGTTTTATGAGGAATACAATGAAATCAATTTTTTTTCTTCTGTGATAGCAATATGTAACTACATATTAGATTAGAAATATCAAATAATCGACTAATGAGTCGAAATAAATTTATCCCCTATGACGTCATCTCGACTTCCGGTTTAGTACAAAAATGCACCAGGTGGATTCACATACCTGGGACTCTCCTGAACAAATATCAATCATAAAAAAACATGATTCCACGGTTGGTTAGTTTGTTACAGTTATTTCCCTGTCTAATAGACAAAACTTGAGGGTCCACCCACCAAATTCTCGACAGTTCTAACGGTCGGTCACTAGAACAGACTCTTACCTGTCAGACTCGTACCTGTCAATAACCTGAAAACTTCTGATCGCGTTTGGAATGGAATTCCGTAAAAAAGAAAGGTGTTTTTCTGAAGTCGACCTGTGTCTTATTTCTACCTCTTTAATTGAAACAATTACAAACCTTCAAGTAGACCCATAAGTGTTGGATTTGACTTTAACTGTTGTATGAACACATGTAAATTAAATAGGCTGCTAGTGCGTTCAAATTTATGTTTGATTAAACTTTACCGTACCCTTAAATCGAGACATCTGTACCTTGATTTCGACAGAAATGTCCAAAACAATACACTGTTGTCCGACGCATAATAACGTTACACTCTTCCTTCTTTATACCTCGTACATATCTCCTACATTTTCCATAAACTGATACATATTTATCTTGTATTCATGTTTTACATTTTTTCATAATTATTCATTTCTTTTCATAATCGTTCAAGTTTTTTCTACATTTCACGACTTGACACTGAACAATTATCTGTAAAAACTACCGATATCTAATAGTTTTTTTTTTGGAGGGACAATAAATATTCGACGAGCCGCCTGGCGAGTTGAATATTCTATTTGCGAGTCTAAAATAAAGATGTCTAAAGATGAAGAAAATAATTATTTTAATCGGAAACTTACAGATATCGACCTACGATATCGATTTATATTTGGCATCCGTTTTATGCAGGAGTTTCCTGCCTAATAAAGAAAAATATAATTTCTTTCAATGTATGACGAAGTTTACAATATGATGCTACGTGTTAAAGTATGAATCGTTATTTTCTTGTTTTGCTTACATTTGTACACGGATCCAATTTGATAACACTATTTCTTTTTTCAAAAAATTATATTATGAATACAAAAATCTGCTGTCAAAAAAATTGATTTATTAATATTAATGGTATTCATGGCGAGAGACATACTTTACTATAATTTTTATTGCTATTGTGAATTCCTTTTTATTGACGATAACGGTGTGAATTTTAGGAAAATTTGGTCCGTATCCGTTTTATTCTGTTTTGTGTCTTTCTTTTTGTTCAAATATTCAAGAACGATAATTTACGCAAATATGAAAATAATATATTGTCTGTACAGAGGTATTTTGATTTTTTTATGCCCTGTTCATTTCAAATTCAATATTTGTAAAGCCCAAATTTGGCCAAAATAAATTGATACTCTGTTAAGCGACACCTCGGAAGAAATGAAATGCTTAATGCGGAAATTCTTTTTTATTTTTTATTTTCGACTTCATGAAAAATGTAAATGCGGGAATTGGTAAACACATTTTTCCTATCTGGACACATCTAGTAGCAGCAAAATATGTATCGAAATCAAGTCATCAAGGTTTAAATTAACTTATTTTACCAGCAGCTTACTCTTAAGACCCGAATAAGCGTCAACAGTAAATATTTTAGCCAAAACTTCTTATTTCTTCCCCAACCCAATTTGCCTATTCTGCTTATTGCTTAATTTCAACTTATGATCCAATCTCCCATTTATTCCACCCTCCCTCTTATTTGAGACTTAAAGATTACTCAACAAAAAATTATCCCTTTAAGCGCGATTATTTGATTTATCTCAGAAATAAGGAGGCACAATAAAATGGTTGCATGCGAGAGCAAATAAAATATACAAATGCGGAGATTTAGCCGAAAAAAGCATAAATGCGGGTCATTTTTTTTCACGCGCGCGGGTGACGCTTAACAGATTATCAATTTTTCTTTGCCTTAATAGTCTTTTTGTATTTAGCTTCTGCGACGTGTTTTTATACATTTGATATACTTCACTCACTAACATAGTCGATCTTAATCAAATCTAGTTGATTTCTTTAGGAATGAAAGATGTTGCGCCAAGCACAACAACAAATTTGAGAAATAAGAAAGAAAGTCAAGAAAGAAGAAAAGAAAAATTTCTTTATTTTTTAATTTGTTGATGAAAATCGAAACGTTGGTATCTCAAAATATTGTCTAACTTAGTCTTAGGTTGATAGATTTTAGAAATTATTTCAAAGTGAACCAATTAGTTTTGAGGATATAATTTTCAACCGATCAAATGACAAACTTGACCCATGTTTTGAGACAAATCTTTATTTAAATTCATTGAAGTTTAGAAATTTCAGAAATGTTATCTGAGCGTTTTACTTCCATCAGATTGTAGACGATTGAAGTGGAGAATTGAGCAGCACTATACAGTTAGAGAAACCGAATCAAAAATGTGCTTTCTAGGTAGATTCCTGTGAGTGCTATTTCAAAAGAAATAGAAAAGGGCTCTCATAAAGTGAAAAATGCTATACAATGATTGAAAATTGACCTTGACACTTGGCTCTAGTAATCTCCTGGATAAGAATGATAAGATCTTTTATAAGGCTGTTCTATCATATGACTTATGATCCGGATTTTGATTCAAAACCTCTTTTCAAGCCAGAACATAGGTGTTTTCGTCCGAATCGTTATCCAGACCTTTTTTGAAGCCGGATGGATTTTTCCGGATGACTGAGATAGGACGTTAAGAACTATCGCAAATAATTTTTTCAGAATTATCTTGTAATACTTTATCTCGATTATACGTAAAATTTGACTGTCTGACTTTGTTTTAGCCAATTAGGTATCACAAAAGATAATGATATATTGGTCGTAGAAGAAGCTTATGTACAGTATTTCTTATTGATAAGAAACAGATGGTTTGTGCAAAAGTCATGGCGAAACCTAACAGGATTAAGATACTGTTTTCATAAGTTTTTACCCTTTCACATTATGATTCAAATTTGTAAACTAATATTTCATCCTTTTCTCTTTGGCGCAAGTGCTATTCTTTATACTTCTTAAGTTTTGAATATCAGGTTTTTCATTTTAATTTTCATTTTCATTCAAATATCAATAAGATACACGGTTCCGGGGTTTGGAAAAAGCGTGCAGTTCTTGTGATTCACCGATGATATGTCATTAGTGTCGCCGCCATTTTGGTGATCGTCATAACAGAATCATGAATTGCACGCTTAAAACTGACCACTTTTTAAAACACCCGGAACTCAGTATACACGAGACAAAAAACAGCTTATTTCATTGTTTTTACTTTAATTTTCTAAAAGACAAATAATACTAAACAAAAATTTCACTTGAGTTCAATCGGAGTTTCTGAAGACCTCTTATCTTTACAAGATTTTAATTAAAACCAATTCATTGAATCTTGAAAAATAGAATTTAAGAAAGGTAGATATAACGGAAGCAAGAGGTCTTTGACCAATTTGTGACCCTCTTCCTTTGCCTTCTATAAGATTTATTTTGCAGCATCTTTTTGCATGATACTATAGTTTTTCATGGTGAATGAAAAGGGAAGCGGTAATCATCAAAAATAGTTTGAAACAGCATTGGTGGTGGGGAGAATGATCAGTTAAAAAGAAATATTACAATTTATTCAAAATTTTTATTTGAATGTATGCTTGTACGTATACGTAATACTCTCTCTCAGCTACCTTAAAAATTCTCAATTGGGAGCTTTAACTCACAGTGGTACTGTTGAGAACTTTAAGTTTATTTCCCTTTTTCTAGATTGAGAAATTCATTAAAACAACGCTCCTGCCGTTTTAACGAAAAATTTTATATAAATGACTGTCAAAAGATTCTCGAACATGTCATGAACTTAAATTTCCTTCGATTAATGAAATATTCGCAAGTTGAATAAATTGGGCTAAAACAACATCATTAGTTTCAAAATTACTCTTACCAAGCTCTTTGGAATGATGCGATAGATTTGTTGATGCTTTAGTCATTACTTCTTATTCCAATACACCATTACCGATGCTATTGACACAACCCCGTCGCGTTCAACAGAAGTCAGTCTCAAACTTTATCATGGTATAGGCTACTTGTCCCTAAAGCTACATTTGTGGTTTTGAAAAAATTGGCTGAATGTTCCTATTGGATTGTCTCAAAATAAGGGCTAGAATTATCTATAAATAAGCTGATTGGTTGAAATCATAGGTTGAAGTTTATTCTTGATTACATCTTGACCAAGTGACCTGGTGAGGTAAAAAATGTAACTGGGAAACATTTTATGGAAGCAAGAGGTTTTACCACTACCAGGGCTAAAACCGACCGGGGACCACCCATTTCTCAACAATTATCACGGCAAACGGTTAACTGCTTCATTTTTCTCATCGAGGACACGATCCAGAACTCACCGTGGCGGCTTTCATCCTGGTCAGCAAACAGATTTTCCATGGCTTTCCATAATTATCCAAAATATAATAATCCAAGTTGAAAATATCTGATCAAGAGTTTTGGATATTTTCGTTGTCCCATGGTCAACTGGAGATTTGGTTAAATATGGTTATCCAGATAAGAGTCGCACTTCGCTGAAATAGAGCCACTGTACGGTTATTGAAACGAAATGACGATAGGAAATAAACTTTTTCTTTTGATTATTTTTTTCTTGATAATTTTTTTACATTAGCATTCTGTTTTAACTGCACTGCGAACTGTATTGCACATTGTGTACATTTATGCTTGAATTTTGTTTTCTGCTTTTTTTAAATGTTCTTCTGAGATGAAATACCATGCATCACACAATGTGCTTTATAATCATTCACAATGAAGCAAAGACAAAATACTGTTTGTTTTTATACATAAAATGGTAATTATGTGCATAAAACATAGACTGTACCTATTTTGACAATTTTGACAATTGACTTCATTATTTATGTCGGCTTTTTTTACGTAGTAGATACCTTATCGGACAAAACTTAGTCGGACAAAAGTGACTAAATTTTTCGAAAGTGACTAAAATTTTGTCCGACCAATAATTTTGTCCGACTAAAATTTTGTCCGACCAATTATTTTATTAGCGGCTCAATCAAATTATTAGTCGGACAAAAGTGACTAAATTTTTCGAAAGTGACTGAAATTATGTCTGACCAATATTTTTGTCCGACTAAAATTTAGTTGTTACAAAAAGACGCAAAAATATGAAATTGACATAAGCACTTCCTGAATGTTTTTATGGTTAAACAATCATATCATTTGATATTCTATTTGCTGTATCCGGCCATGGTTTGTCGGACCCATTCTATGTTGTAGTTTACACGAGAGAAGACGGTGTATGACTTGTATGATTGGCAATCGGAGGAACCATGACTGACAGCACCATGTAATTCCCAACGACCACCACTTTTACAAACGAATGGACCACCACTGTCTCCGTGGCAACCACCTCGTCGGGTTCTACCACCATCACCACCGCAGATCATAGAGGGTCTGACACGAATGCCAATGTTTCTCAAGTTCTTGGTGTTGCAGACATTGTTGCTGACGACTGGGAGGATGACTTGTTGTAAGACGTGGTACATTTGTCCTGGGTGACGGATCTTTCCCCATCCTGAAAATAAGAAAAAGGTTGAGTCAGAAAACGAGCATAGAAACTTTACGAGGAAAAGGGGATAATGATTGCTACAAACTAAGTGTAAACCCCGTTGTGGTAGAAGCTTACGGTGACCCTCCCTCTTCCCTAAAAAGAGAAACACAAAAACACAGCTGTTAAGACTCGCTCCGCGGTCTTACTCAATCTTTAATCTTTAACTTTATGCTCAGGAGTATTAGGTTTACTTATCGTCTTGACATTCTAGCTGATCATATGTTACATGTTTGCAAATAAGGTTTTCTCTAAAATGCTCTTTCTTATAGATCATAAAATTCATTTAAAACGAGGAGCGTCGAGCGTGTCATGATACATTCAACAAAGAAAGATTTTTCAGACATTCGCATAATTTAAATGTAAAGTAATAATCGCTAATACTTACCAGTGAGGACGCAGTTTGAGCCGACTGGTGGGTTTTTTGATGGGAGACAGACGGGTTGTACGTATCTGTTGTATTGGACGGGTCGTTCCAGTCGGAACATGGCGATGTCGTTTACGAAGGTTCTTGGGTTGTATTTGGGATGTCTGTACACCTTGGCTACGCGGACATCGACTTCAGAACCTTCACGTTGGAACCAGTCGTGTTCTCCAACTCTAGAAAAAGAAAGACATTATATGAGTCTCAACGAAACAGAAAAAAGTACTACCTATAAAATTTGTGCCTATTTAGATCAATTATAAATAGCAGGTAACGTGTCTTGATTTTTTCCCGTTCTGTTTTCTGTGTTCCGGAGTTTTTTTGAATGTCATTAAGTGTGTGATTCGTGGCTCTCTTTTCTAAAAAGCACCAACATGGAGGATTTAGTTGCAACAATAATGACACTTCATACGTTACATCAACAATACTATGAATATAGAATCATAATTTTGACACGAATGGTGTTGCAAATGCTAGTTTTTACTGTAATTACTCACAGAAATGCAAACATTTCAAAAGAAAATCTAACTTTTCCAGATGCTTATATAGGCATTGACGTAAATCAGGATTTTTTCACGTATCAATTTACTAATCAATTTTTCGTATATTGCCGCTGTCAAGGTAAAGAAGCCAATTTTATTTTAGTATTTTTTGGGAAAAATGAAGTCATTGCCTTGATTAGTTTTTTGTCGTGGTACTTATGTTATTTGGCTATCATTAAAAAAAAAGACAATGTCGTTTAGGAATCCGTTTTCATTAATCATTCTTAACAGTACCAAAATGAGAGTAGCGGCGATATGGCATAGTTTGATGCATGCAAGATTTACTCTTTATAGAGCTTGCTATTTCGATCCTACCTGACGGTGAACGAGCTTGGTTGTTGTTCTCTTCCAAAGACACAATGAGCAGCAGTGATAACCCAGTTGGGTGCGACGAGAGATCCTCCACATCCTGGGTTTCCTTGGTACATCATAAGGATTTGCCATGGCCAAGCACCCCGTCTTGCAGTCGTACCGGCAATCACACGCGAGCTAAAAACTTGTGGGCGTCCACATTCTAAAGTGAATATTATGGATTAGTTTGGATCGACTTTTTTATTGTAAAAGGAATACTTTAAAATTAAGAGAGAATGTAAAAAATTGTGTATGCTTTTTGTAGTTATATTTTCGATCTATTTAATCCTTGGTCGGTAAGAGGGGTGGTAGTACTACTTCCGATTCACACACATAGAAACGACTTCTTGACGAAGGGTTAAAACAAATATTTATAACAGAACGAGTGATGAAATCATTCAATAACCTTTCAAAAACATTGCAGATTTGATATGTCTAAAAGGGGTTTTATTGTAAGTTTTACAAATCGTGGGACTTGAAAGGAGCTTAATACATCTTGGAAATAGTTGTTTGGATACAAGGCTTCAAACTTTTATCATAACAGATAACAGATAACAAAGTTTTTCTCCTGTTGCAATTTACGCTCTAAATTTCTTTCTTGCAATCCGTCCTTAATCAAAATTGTTTAAAAATTGGAAATAAAAAGGGCGTATAATGATGGACAGGATTTGTGGAATATAATGTTATCTTTTCTGACTATGGGGACAGAAAATGTCTGTTAAAAGCATTAAGCTTAAAAAAAACTTACGTTGAGCAGTAATGAATGCGATGCCAGCCAAAATGGCTGCTAACATAAAAATGCACTTCATTATTGCTTCTTTGTGACGAAGAATATAAAATCTCTTTGGCCCAGCTTCACAATATATACATTTCAAAAATCAATTAAACTGTTTAATCAGGTGTCAAACGACAAACCAATGAATGATCGGTTACTCTCTCATATGACATAATTTATTTTGCTGTTTACCATTGTCGACAAACGTTTCCCTACGCATGTGTACACAGTTGTCTGATGCGCAAATAAAATAAACAAACTTATTTTTAGTCGCTGTTTATAAGGTTTCCACCTTAAATCGGCGGCTTTTTCCCCTTGTTGTTTTAGGGGATTGCCGCAAGTACAAGAAACTAAAATAAATTCACCAGAAGAGGGAATCACAAGCTGGATTATGGTGGAGACTTTGTAAAACAGCGAGTATGCGAAGTAGGTTGTTTGTTTTAGGATAATCCCACATTGGTGAAAGTGGGTGTCTCCTGAACAATCAACATGCCTCTGGTTTGACTTTTTTTAATCTGTCTTGGAACGAGGGACTGACCGGTCACGTTTCCCAAATCACGGTCGCAAATTTCCAACCAACATCCATCTTGGCAGACACTGCATATGTTCCACCAATGGTCGATCGGTACGATCAACATCCGAACCGGAAAAGATGATGAAAAGCTCGAGAGTGTAGTACGTCAGATCAACAAAGCACGGCTATCGATATGCGGTCTACAAGAAGTACGACGACTGAAAACAGGATCTGCTCTGATCAACTGTAAAAACAATGACAAAAATAGCAGCTACGAAGTTCACTGGTCTGGATATTCGGTTAAGCGTCAACATGGAGTCGGTATTGCTGTTTGTGTAGATAAAGATATTAATGTGGTCGAAGTGATAGCAGTAGGTAGTAGAATTATTGTTCTCGATGTCATTGTACATGGTTGTTCTTTGAGAATAATTAATTGCTATGCACCTACTGAAGATGACTCTGAATCTGCGAAAAATATATTTTATCATACATTGAACAAACAATTCAACACCACAGGTGTACAAAAAGTTATCTGTTTGGGCGACTTTAATGCAACAACATCTGCATCATGGTACAACTCTTCATTGAAAGAAAAGATAGTAATCAGTGACTTGGAAGTCAACAACAATGGTGAACGTTTTCATAATTTCTTTGATACTCATTGTCTGTCTGTCTTAAACACGTGGTTTACACATAAAAAGTGTAGACGTGTCACTTGGCACTCTGGAGATGGTGTAACAAAGAAAGTCTATGACTTCATTTTATCTTGTAGTTGGATTCGACAATATGTCACAAATTGTCGTGTGTATAACAGCTATGACTTTGATAGTGACCATCGTATAGTCATCGCCCATTTGACTACTCCATGCACGAAAGCAGCCAGATTCACCCCAAGATCAGCAAAAACGCAAAAGAAGAAGAGAAAAGAACGATTAAATCTACAGTCTCTTAACGATGCAACTATTCATGCTAACTTTGTTAAAACTGCTGTGGAACGTCTCGAAGCGATAAAACTTACAGATGACAATACCACCATCAATAGTCAGTTTGTTAGTGCAATAAATACTGCTGCCATAGAAACAATACCAAAGAAAGAGAAGAATCGATTTTCACAACCTTGGCAAGATGACGAAGCTCTAAAAGAACTTTACGATCAACGAGAAGAGCAGAAAAAGAACAATGCAAGTAGTAAAAATATTAACAAAACAACAAAACAAATACGCAAGAGAGCACGATTTCTCCGAGACGAACATTTCAAAGCAGAGGCTGAAAAAATAAATCAATTTGCTATCAGCAGAGAATTGGACAAACTATTCACCAAAGCAAAACAGCAAGAAACAACATTAAGAGCAGTGCCTGATGTATGTCCACCTGATAAGATCGTTGCATATTTCAAAGCACATTTCAATCCTGATGATCCTTCAAAATCATCGACACCTGAGGAATTGGGTGAGAACCTACCATCTTTTCTTGATGAATTGCAAAGCATCTCAAGGCGATGTGCTATCAATAATGAACCACCAGATATTGAAGAAATTCAGCAACATCTCAAAGCACTGAAAGTAAATAAGGCGAGTAATGATATCGATCCTGAAATTCTGAAGCGATGTGAACATCCTGTAATGCTCAAAGTCATCCACCGAATGACAACACAACTGTGGGCAGAAATAGATATACCATCGGCTTGGGGAAATTCTCGTCTGAAAACTCTATGGAAGGGAAAAGGGAAAAAGAAAGACCCAGCTAAACAACGAGGTCTGAGCATTGGTTCAACAGTGTGCAAGCTTATAATCAACTTGATACTTGGGAGATTACGATCTTGGTACGAAGCTCAGCTCACTGATGAACAAAACGGTTTCCGAACAAATAGAGGGACCACGGACGGAATTTATACGACCAAAAGAGTACAGCAAATCACTAATCGGAAGAAGCAACCCCTCTATCTTTTGTTTGTAGATTTAACTGCCGCGTTCGATCACATCCCAAGAAAATGGCTGTTTGACACTATTAAATTGAGATTTCCTAATGGTGAATATCCCAAACTTTTCTTGATACTCGAAAAGCTATATAGTAACACTACTCTCACATACGACGAGGCAAATGAAATATTTGTGACAACATCTGGTGTGCGACAAGGAGGACCTGAAAGCCCACCCTTGTTCAATTTGTATATTGACTTTGTGATGAGAGTGTACTTGGACAGATGTATGAAAGACAAGGAAATCCAATTTTTCAACTTTAAGTACCGATTTAATAGTCGAACAGTAACAAGGCAGGAAAGACTTAACAGCCGGAAATCCAATCAAAAGACTGAAGGTTCATGCAATTTACCATGGTGTGGATATGCTGATGATCTCATACTATTCCTACTTGATCAAGTTGGTCTACAGAAAGCAACATGCATGTTAGACGAAGTGTTCCGCAGTTTCGGGCTTAAAATAAATGAAAGTAAAACTGAGTCGATGATCCTGAATTATAAATATGTATCTTCTGCAGAATATCCAGAATCAATCATCACGTTGAATGGTACATCCCTAAGAAATGTGAAAGAATTTAAGTATCTGGGGGCGTGTTTACACCATGAAGAACCTAACACTGGTGAAGTCGAATTAAATCACCGAGTTCAACTGGCAAACAGCAAGTTCGCTGAACTGATGAATTTGCTACAAAATCACAAGATTC
>JAUKPT010002464.1:0-13232 GCA_032273505.1 Nanomia bijuga
TCAAACATACAAAGGCCACTAACAACTGAAAGTAATTAATGGGAGAATAATTCACCAAAATGTCAGAAAGTTTGCGATGTTTGATGAAATTCCTTTGAGATAGAGTTAGGAAAGATGAGCTCTTTGATTTAAAGGCACATGCTGAAAGAACGCTAAACGCCCTAATGCAACAGGGAAGGGAGGGGGAAGGGGAGGGGAGGGTTGGGAAATTATCATTAGGATAATTTGCTACAAAGACGTAAGATAAAACTGCTAAAGCAAAAATGATTCTGAACAACAATAAGCGGGGAAAGGACGTTTATTCGGGAATTCAGAGTAAAAGGATTCTGAAAAAGTCTTACCATCTTGGAAAATAAAGTACTAATCAAAAGAAATCAGCTCTACCATGAAGTGCACTGAAGTAAAACCAACTTCATACATAAATTATCATGCTTGTATAATCCATATGACTATAGGATGAATTATGGCAAGCTCGGCGACTGCACACCTACTTTGTCCTTTACCCAATCCACAAAAGGTAGTATTGAATATTTTTCTGCAATCAACGAAAGGAAATACATGTGCCTACAAACGTACCCTCTTGGCCAATGGTTATTTTTTTAAATCAACCAAATAAAACAGGAGTTAAAACAGAGTTACATATACCAAGTCATTATGAACAGAGATGTTGCTCTATAGGTACAGAATGTCATCCCTCGGGAGTTTAAAAATGTGAAGGTATATGCGTCATGTCCATGGCATGCTGCTCAGCCAGGATTTATTCGCAATTTTTCAATCGATGTTGAATATTTAGGCTGAAGTACAATTTGTTGATATGGTGCGTTTATATCATGGAACATGTTTTTCGATATGGAATCATGAAACTTAAAAATACCATATTATATATAAAAATCTAATTTAATCACGTGACCGCTATATGCTTAAAGCGCGTTTACATGATTTGAAAATAATGATGTGGCATTGATTCACTTTACGTTAATGGGTTAGCACGTGTAAAGGCTCCCTTACGCCTAGGGACATGACTTATGCTATAATAAACAATTATGGCATGACGATGCATTGCATAATACATTTATGACACTCGTTGGACTAATAGGAGGATATTAGTCAACGAGTGTCATAAATGTATTATGCCATGCATCGGAATGTCATAATTGATTTATACCCCATAAAATTAATTTAAAAAGTCAAGTTTGTGTAAAGTCTCAATTCAAAAAAAATCTTGACATAATAGTATTATGCAACGCATATTATGGCATCGCAAAAAGTGATTGAACGGGGGATAAAAAAGGTTATGTTGCAAAGAAACTCAGTAGACGCCCCGCATTAAAAAAAAGTTCATTATTTAAGATATTTCTTATGAAAATTATTTCCTTTGTAATTGATCACATCGCTAATCGCATGATCTAAAACTATGTACTGTTATTACGCACGAGTTTCCTAGCCATGTAATTTTATAATGGCTGAACTTGTCATAGATGTATAAATACGAGTTAGTGTTAATGGTATTAATCGGCAAGTTTTCGATTAAATTTATGTGACATTTTTTCAAAAATTGAGCTAGAAAATGTACTGGCGTACAGACTGACATATATGTACTAGACGCTTGCGCGTTCTAATTCCCATTTTTTTCTGTGAGTTTTGAGAACCTCTGTAACGTTTGATGATGTATTATCGCAGAAAGTGGACTCCGATATTGATATATTGAATGTGAGATGCGAAACGCTGATAACGCACAATGCAGATTTTAGTTTAAAAGAGACATTAATCTATTATCCAATGAGGCTGAGGCACTTTTTGCCATGCCATAATACTATTATGTCACGCTTTTAGACTGTTTTTTCTCAAAACATTCAAAATTTAACATTTAACAGACCACACGATTTAGTTTAACAATAGTTCAGAGATTAATTTGAATTGCACTGATGTATAATAGAAACAAAGCATGATTTTTTCTTAATGCATGTTAATTACACTCTTCATTAAACTTAATTCACAATTGAGACGAGAAGAGAAGTTTTTAATTGTTTGTATAAAAAAAACAATAATACTTTTGATGATAACAACAACATAATGAGATTTTTTTGAATTGAGATGATACTTTACACT
Organism: Nanomia bijuga; assembly: GCA_032273505.1. Lineage (NCBI taxonomy): Eukaryota > Metazoa > Cnidaria > Hydrozoa > Siphonophorae > Agalmatidae > Nanomia > Nanomia bijuga. The sequence continues at coordinate 2,110 of JAUKPT010002464.1, forward strand.
AACTGTCTTTTCGATTCTGTCTTTTTTAATAATTTTACCAGGATAAATCAATTATGACATTCCGATGCATGGCATAATACATTTATGACACTCGTAGACTAAAATCCACCTCGGCTTCGCGTGTCATAAATTTAATATGCCATGCATCGTCATGCCATAATTGTTTATTATACCACTAGGGTACTTAGTTCTTTTGGAGAACAGTCTCACACTTGCATGTTTTATGTGAGTTTTGTGTACTGCACTCATGGTATTTTAACACTTATCGAAGTATTTTTTCCCATACCTCCTGGTCCTATTCAAATGCCTTAGAATATACTAAATTTTCCTTAATTTTGAACCTGATGTATTGTTGTTTACTGCATGCTTGCTATATTATATTAATCATTTTTTTTATTTTTTTTTTAGATGTAATAAAATTTGAAGATAGCTTATTAGTCGAAACATGTCATACAAAATTAAATAGCTTTTGGTTTTTCCTTGTCTCCATATGATGTAAGTCCTGATTGAAAGACTACGTAACTTCTGTTTAAACAATCCCATTCCATCAGAACAATTGTTTGTAGAAAGAAGTTGACAGATCAGTTGTTATTGTATTTTTTACAAATAATGTAGAAAAGTGGGTATAGAAGGAAAATAATGGTTTTGGCCAGAATATACACTGTTGGTAAAAAGTCTGTATTATAGACCATACTGGGGGGGTTACTAAAATGTAAGCCATACTACTACAAGGTTCCAAAAAAATACTAAGTATTTATAGGTTAGATCCCCAAATGAGAGAAAATTATTTTCCAGTGTTAACAACAAAATATTGTGGAGAACATGAGGGATCTAAACCAAGCTAGAAATTATAAACGAAACAATTTTAATCTATTTAGTTTTGTTTTATTTATTTACTTTAGTGAGAAAGTTCTCATAGAAACCAGCTTTACATTTTAATCCAATCTTTTCTTATCCAATCTTTTCAACCAAGTTTCTCATAAGAAAGTAGAAAATGACAGTTTTTACTTGTGAAGACATTTCTTTGTTTGAAAGGCAATTTACCGTCTTCTTTTTTGTAGACTAACATGACAAGCTGCCAATCAAATGATTCGATTTATCGAAAGATAGTTGATTTATTTTCTGGAACTATAATTATTAAAACCACTGAGTACAAGTGTTTAAAAATATTTTGGTCCTAAATTGCTGCTACTTAAAAACAAGATGGAGGGATCATAGCATAGAAGTACGGACAGACACAAAAGCTTTCACCCAAAAATAAATTGTCTTTTATTTTTTTAGCTAACATTAATGTCCTCATTGATAAAAACCAAACAAAAAAAAGCATCAAAAAATAAAGAGTTATTAAGGCTCGTCATTTGATTTTTAACTGGATTATGGTTATGGTTCTAAAAACGCAAATTTGTGAAAATTTAGGTGACTTGAAATAAGTGATGGTATCTAGTCATTGTAAAATAGTTAGTATATAAGTATCTACATTAATGCAAAATAGAACGGTAAATTCGAAAGAAATAATGTCTAGATCAGGAAATGTTGCAAAAACCTCGAATTTAGAACTTTTTATTGATAATTTCCCATTTTGGGCCTTAATTAGCCTTAATTGACCTTAATTGACCAATAATTAATTATGAAATAAATATGTGCAAAAGATGAGCAAAACCTTCCTAGTGGTGAACCTAAAACATAAGCTGAATTATTTACTTTTTTTCTAAGAATGGCTTATTTAGTCTATTAGGATTTTTAGCCAAAAATAGCCATTCAAGGTTGATGCAACATTTTCCTGGTCTTGAAATCATTTATTTTGGATTTACCATTCTATTTTGCATAAATGTAGCTAATTTTTTGTTTAGATTATTAGAAATACATTTGTCTAAAAATAAAAGAATAGTAGTCACCATATTTTAGTTTTGGGGTATCTTAGCTAATTATTTACTAACTTTCTATTTGACAATGAATAGATATCAGTCCTTATTTGAAGTCACCTTACTTTTTACAAATTTACCATTGATGACATACTTTAAAACCTATATTTTTGAATTCCTTGTTCATTTTTACACAAGAAAAGTAACATTTGTCATACGTTGACGCTTCTTTCAACATAGGTCAATTATGAAAAATCCCTATAAACTGTTTATTTAGCCCAGGTGAAATCATCTGGGGCAACACTCCTTCACAAGCAAATTTGCTTTTGCGAACCATATGAAAATAATTTGATTTGTTAACATTTTATAAAAGAATTGTAAAGCAATACAACAGAAATCAAATGGAAATGTAAAAATGTAAAAAAGACTATTTTATCATATTTGAAGGTAGTGAACAGATACAGGTACTATGTAGAAGTAACGAATTATCGGCGCTGTTCGTAAATATGATGGAAAGGCTTGATTGAGTCAGCGTGTGTGTTAGTTTTGTTATAAGAGAATCAGTTAGTCTTATCAAACGCTAATAAACAGAAGAACTGAATAAAATACAAATCAAGCCACATATGAATCAAGAGTGCTACACATCATACTTTCAGAACCCTGCCCAGAGTATCAGAAACTGTCAATTAGCTCTTATCCCATACCCAGTTATGTCTGTCAGTCGTAAAAAAATTTTGCTTTAAAACTTGGGCTAAATATACATTTTTTTTTGTATTTCAGTACCATGGTACAAAATTATTTTTAACAATGAAAATTAAAAATTTAACTGGAAAATCTATACTACTATGGTACTTAAACAGCATCATGTTCTCATAGTACAGACCTTACAGACCACATTTGCCACAATTTTTCGAAAATATATCTAAACATATATTGTTGAATTTTGTAAATCCTGTATCATTGCTTGCACATTTAGGTATATTTGGATGCACTGTTCTGTAACAAATTTGAGGTTGTTTGAGATTTTATCACTTATGTAATGTTTTGAGTAGTCATCGTAAATGGTTTGGAAACATTTTATTGATCATCTCTTTAGTAGATAAACTAAAATCAAGAACGCCTGGTTGATTTTGATTCAAACTAATTGTTCAGTTTTGATTTTGTCCATCAGTTCATACATATACATAAGTTTAGAAGAGTTAGAAGAACAGACATCAACATGGTAAAGGAACGATCAACAACCCCTACCTAAACTGTTACAACCAAAAAATTCTGAAAATACTGAAAATGGATCTTCATAGCCATCTTCGAATAATTAATCATTTTTAAAGTTTGTCTGCAAATGAAAGGTAAATTTCGTTCTTTGGTTCAACTTAAAACGTTTGACTTAAAACTATGATAAGATTAAGTGAACCAATGACACGTATCTAGATATTACAGTCTTTGGAATTAGAATGTTTTCTCTGCGGCAATTTTTTTAAGCAGTATTTCCTCAAAAAATTGCTGTCCACCATGGTTGGGCGTTGAATTAAATTGTTGTCACTGGATCCCCTAAAAAAGCCATTTTAGCCATTCTGGATAGATTATTTTTGAAGAGGAAGCTAACATCAAATTAAATTTGATTTGATCGGTATCACATAGGCGTTTCATTTAATTTTAATTTATATAAAAATGTAAAAAACAAATGTAAATTGACAATTTCAAGAAGAAAGGTTGTAAATCATTTTTTGCTGTTGACAAATAAAAAACCTGAAGCAATATATGCAGCAATTGCTTTTTGCCACAGGTAATTCAGCATCTAGATGTTATTTCTAACAAATCAAGCAATAAATAACAGCAAAATGCTGCAATGTAATATTTTATGTCAAAACACTTTCTCTTTTGTTATGTGACTCTTATCTAATTTCAGATTGATATTAGGAAGTCTAATATACATAAATCGAAACCACATACATTATTGGAATACCTTCTTATTTGACACATCAACAAATAAAAATACATGACAGAAAGAAGTATACGTGACCATTAAAAAATGCATCATAGTATGTTTCCAAGAAACCAAAACAAAACAAAACAGTTTAAACAGAGTATCAAATTGATATGATGTGATAATCAACTTTTTGAAAAAAATTTCTTAAGCTCAGGCTTTTACGAAAATTCAGTTAAAAACTGAAGTATATTAAACAGGGGGTGCTAAAATACAAGACATAGGCTTACTAAAGTACTTTTAGACGAAAATTAGTATACCACCACCCCTTGGTCAAAATCAGTATTTTAGTAACCTTATACTAAAATATTGTTTTTGAAAGGAATTTTAGCCACCCCTAGCTGAACACCACCCTATTTCTGACAATATGATTTTGACAGTCATCCGAGGTCGTATCAATGTTCTAAAAAGCTGTGAGTTTCTCTGTCATCGTTACCTATGTGGTAAAGGTTTTAAAATTTTCAAATTATAAAATTATTTTCACTTATAAAAACAAATTGATTACCGATGTGACAATTATATCATATATAGTATTCAATTTCAATCAAAGCAAGTTTTCTTCAAGTTTTGGGAACAAGGCCCCACAGGAAGCAAAGAAGCAACATCAATCCTTCTATCAATTATGACCTTTACTGACAAACAAACTATTTAAATACCTACAATAATCAACCCTGATGATGTGATAACAATGACATGGTGACACCAGGGAAGTGCCATCCAGGAGAGGCGAGACTTTCTGTATATCAGACAATATTAGACAATGGTACCAATTCATAAAACCTTAAATTTACAGTGTGATCGTAAACCATTAAATTATCTTTTTCCGAAAATGGGCGATGATTTTTATTTTGCTTTCTTAAGCTGAACTTATTTGGACCCCCTTAGAATTTAAAGTAACATACTGCATCATTTAGAAAAATAAGGAAAACTACATTTCAGGACATGTTTGGGCATGTTCAGGCAGACCGATGATGTCAAAAAGTATTTTCATGTCTTACTCTTAGGAAGATTTATCCTCAAACAAAATATCAACATGTACATTTATGAGATAAAGATATTGAAAATTGAAAATTGAAAATTGGTGCAATCTAATTGGACGAGAGCTTCTTTATATCTCAACAACCTGATAACTGTTTGAGCTGAAATTTTCATTTAAAATCAGCAAAAATTTAAGATATTTTGCAGGAATAAACTTTTGTGGGAAAAAAAAGAAAAGTTGTTGTTATTCTCATTTTTAAATCAATCTGTATTACTTAATGTATCCCCTTAATATCTTCAAATGAAAAAAGTAAAATTTTAAATTAAGTGAAAATTTCAGTAGATTAAACTTTCACAGACAATGATTATGAAAATTTTTGCCAGAATAAACTTTCGCAGATTTCGAAAATTTTTGAAAAGCCCCAAAAACACAAAAAATTCTGGCCACAAGTTTCTGACCTTAAAGTATAAGATTGACTAACATGGTTGAATCATTTCACTTCCAAAACTCAATTGCATCAGTAAAAGAATTTTAACTTTGTCCCAGAAAGTTACCAAGACTTAATCTTGCTATTTGATTGGTTGGAAATAATGTCATCGATATTCCAACAGGTTTCTTTCCTTTGTAATGTTTTCATTATTTTTGCAGGCCTTTTAGACAAAATATCTTATATCTCAAACCAGGATTGTTGCATCAAGTTGTATCAAAGTTTGTGGCTACATAGCATTCAATGTAATGTTTCAAAAAAAATAAAAAATTTGCTCATCCAGTTGTAAATTTTGCAGCTACATCCAATTTTATATGTAGCCACATTTCTTTAACTAATTCTTTATCAACACTAATACTGATGTTTTGGCTAAGCTAGTTGCAATCTATATGATATAACCCAAAAGGTGCCAGAATTATTAAGTTTAAAGGTTGATTTTTTTGCTGCTACTATCACTCTTTTTGGCCCAGTGATTTTACCAATTTTGCTCTAAAAAAAGTGTTGTAAGCCATATATTTGTATTTGTATGAAATCTTACAGGTTGATAGGCTTGAGTCAGCTGCTTCTTTTGAAAAATTTGATTTGTTTCTTTGCGGTTACAAGGAATAATTTATATAGCCTCAGCAATTTCATTAGATTTTTATTGTGTCTCCTTCCACGCTTGAAATTAAAATCTGAGGAGTTGGAATAATGGTCTGTTTATCCTTCCTGGGATCCAAGGTCAATTCCTTAAGTTACCTATTTTGTGGCTACAATGCAAGGTTAATTATTGTTTATATTTCACATTATTATGAAAAATTATTAAGATAGCTAGATCTCAAATTTAAAAATACAGAAAGAAAAAAATATTATGATCCATGACTTAAAGCTAATAATTGTATAATATAGCCACATTACTAGCAACATGCAATATATGATTAATTGAGTACATAAATGTTGCTTTAAAGCAGCTTCATATGCCAATTTGAAAGTGGTGGTGTCAACCATCCTCACATTTTTTTAACCACAATTTAGCAACTTAAGAACCTAAACTAAGGAATATTGAAGATTACATGAACCTGTAAATAAATAAATTTTTTAATCATATTTCCATATTTCCATTGAGGAGTGTGATATGATTTGGTAGAACTATCGTCTTTAGTGATTAAGATCTAGAAATAATGAGAAGTCCAAAAACACTATTTTGTAGCCACAAAAATAACAGTGTATGTAGCCACACAAATACAACTTTAACTTGAAGGCAGTACATTCAAGTACCTAAAACAGTTTTATTTATATTAATAACTTAAAAATGGGCTACAATTATAGATTTAAAGAGATGGATACATGCAGCTGCATCAATGTTCATGAATGCATTATTCAGTAGAGTCAATTGCCTAAAACAGCAAGGTCTTAAACCTGCCAAATATGGTGAGGTCCCCAAACCACTTGCCAAAATGAGCAATATAGCAAAACTTGCCGAAAACAGCAATATTTCAAAAGTACATTCAAAATGCATATAAAAACACATCACTTGCCACTTGGTAGGGAGAAAGTAAGGAAAACATGGTAAGAAGAAGTGGTAATAGTATGGTAATAATGTATTCCCATTTTGAAATATTCAATGCAATTTTACCTTTTGAAACTTAAACAATATCAAATTTTCAAAAATTCACTAAAATAACTTCAGATTTTTGACGCTATGTTGCAAGGAGACTTGATGTGTTCCAAAGGAACGATTTGTACAAGCAAAAAGCTTTTAAAACAGAGATAATGATTATTTATTCTGGAAAAATTCATCAGAAGAAAATAGAGGCATATATGTAGCAAACGACCTGTTTTACACTTACCTCCATTACATCGTCTGGAGTAATATCTGATAGGAAAATTCTACTCATTTTTTCCAAACTAGGCAATGTGAATATGCTGAATACGGTGAACATATCAAAACAATAAATACACTTGCTGTTTAAAGCAAGTTTTATTGATTGCTTACCATCCTCATGAGAATTATTAACAATTTCAGATCAAACTTGCCAGAAACGGCAAGTTTTCAACAAATTTTGTGCAAAACTTGCTGTTTTTGGCAAGATTCGAAACCTTGCCATTTTTGGCAACCGACTCTATTAGCGAAGAATTTCATCAGAAAACCATAAGTGCATTTTTTATGAGCAAGTAAAAATTCGAAAATAGGCAAACCTTCAAAATTCACTGGTTCTTTAGAAAGTGTCAATATAGGGTTAATTTGAGCATCGGAAAAAAGCGAACGTGTTTCACTTTTTAACTGGTCTTGCTTTTAAAGGAAGTCTTGTTATTATACACGTTTAATTTTATAGAACTTTTTTATGCCAAAAAATAATATAGCCTTGTTTCCGCCGCATCGGCCGAGTGAGAATTTTAATTGATGACACCCGGCCGCAAACACAAATATATTTTCTCTCTCTTTCTCTTCTACAATTAAATGTCGTATTACTAATTCCATATCAAGAAAATCGATAAAAAATAGTGACAGATGAGATAATTTAATCTGTTTTCCCTACATATTTTTGCAAAAAAGATTTTTTTTGCGGCCGCCCGGTGAGATTTTTTTTTCGTTACCCGGTGCGCAGGAAACAAAGCTATATTTTATTTTGGCCTTATAGTCGGATTTTATCTATGTTTCCTTCTGCTAAAAAGCTTTCTAAAAGACCCCATGAACCATAATTTTTCTAGAGCTGCCTGGAAAAGGATGAATCAAATTTACATAACATAAAAGTCGGCGTTGAGGTAAGATACAACTAAGCCCCAAACTACAACCGAGACCCAAATACTTGCAGACCATATCAAGATTACGTAATAATGGAATGATCCAAAATAAAGTCAACGACTTACCGCTTCTAGGGATAATATTTTGTCGAAATGATGGATGTAGACGTGCACGAAAACACGAAATAAACGTTTGAATATATTTTTGACGACCGGTATGAAGTTTCGAGGGAACGGAATGTCTAAACGAAAGAATTAGTGGACAAAATAATAGGATATCAGGGGTAAAAACCCCAGAATACACTGCTGACCACCCCCCTTCATCAAAATTTTTGGGGTCACTGTGACCTCTCAAAACTTTCGTATATTTTTGTTTGACCTGAATGCGGTAATAGTTTTTCGCGGAATTTAGATTTCGCGAATGTGAGAGTCAAAATAATCGAATTTCGTGGATTTCGCGAATTGGCAAAATGCTCCAAAAAGCAAAAGAGAGAAAAGTTACAACCGAATTTTTACGTGTTTCGCGGAATTTAATTACGCGAGAAGGGCCCAAATTCGGGAAATTAAATTTCGCGAAAATTTCTTCCCTTTTAAAGTAAATATTTTCTATTTGAAAAAGTGAATTTGGATTGTCATGCCCCCCCCCCCCCACACACACACACACAAACATCTTTTGTATTCCATTTTTTGCTGTTTCAGCAAAATAAAATTAACTAAAATCAGTTTATTTTCCCGAATGATCAGATGATCACCATCATGAATATGCTGTTGATCACGGCCATGCAACTTGCCGTTTGATTGGTTAGGAATTACATCATCAAGATTCTTATTGATTTTTTTAGAAATATTTTCTTCATTTTACATTTTTACAAAACATCAAATGGTGAAAGTTTAAGTTGAGCCAATGAGGTTTTCGATGTAGCAATCGCTAACCAATCAAACGGCTAAAATAGCCGAAATTCGGCGGCAATTCGTACCTTGGTTCGGAGGGAACAGCACCTCGTCATTGACTTGGTTGTCCACCCAATCCATGAGCAGGCTGATATACTGCGGTGCGGGGAGGGCGGTCGGTTTTTTATATCGCTCCCCATCCGCCCAGTGGTATTCGTATCTAAGTGACGTAATAGTCAATAATCAATATGAGATTTGAGAAGCAATACAAGATATGAGACTAGAAATCTGGGTTCTCTCCTTTGATATATTTTAAGATAAAAGAGGAGAAAATTTCGCGGAATCTAATATAACAAAATAACAGCATATACGTCAAGCACGATTTTTTTTCTTTTTAATTTTTTTTTTTAGTTTTAGTTTTTGATTTAAGGTTTGGGATTGCGTTGCAATTAAAGCCTTGGTAAAAATATGATATAATATAATTTCAATTTATTCTAACTTAACTAATAAAAAAAACAAGTTTTTAGATGAAAACAAACATAATAAGAAGGATATTAAAGCAAACTTCTTTCTGGAAATAAACATGAAATAGACAAATAAATTGTTTACATACTTTGGTCCACCGGACATGACAGGACAGCTTTCGTCCGTACATACTTCTTGTACGGTTCCGTATATTAAACTGATTCGATTATAGAAGTCGACCACTAAAAAAATAGAGAAAGAAAAGACTAATTTGAATGCTTCAGTTTGTATCAAGATTTTGACGTCAGACATCATGCAGGGCGCCACTCAGTCCGTAAAACGAATTCAGCGACAAGAAAATACATATAATGTATAAAAAATCAAAGTATTTAGATTTATTTGTATAGTAAATCAACAAAAATTATATTCACTAATTGATTGAAATAATGGATTCAGACAAGCCTCCCGACTCGGGTAAGGATTTGATTCGTTTTGAGAGTAACGTGAATGTTACGGCCGAGCAGTCGAATGTAGCGTCAGATAGTGACGTTTCTGACTTAGAGGACAATGGTAAGTACATACTCTCTGGTGGTTTTTTCAGAGAAATAGATACAGCCAAAGAATGCACATTGAATATTTGTACAAAAGAGGCTGACGACAAAATGCTTGAATGTACATAGTGCAAAGAAAGAACTCATTATGTTTGCACCCGCTTACCACTCTACCAAATTACTCTTTTTTTGAATAAAAACTATCGGAAAAAGTATATCTGTGAATCATGTGTCGGCGAGATTCACCAAGACCAAGTAACATATCTTCCGCAAGAAAAGACATTAACGACCGAGAAGTTATTTGCATAACAAAACGGACCGTTGCAAGGAAGTAAACTAACAACTCGTCGAGAAAAGAAGTCTGCGAAACATGGAAATTAAACGGTTAGCAAAAGAGGTAGAACGGCTTTTAGATGAAAAACAAAAGCTTAAAAGTTCAAATATTGTTCTAAAAGAACAGAATTCAACATTCGGTGAAGTTTCAACAGCTAATAAGGAGATCCAAGTTAAACGAGTTAGCTTTGCTGAAAATAAAACCCAGGCAGCAGATAATTCATTTAGTGCAAATAAAATAAAAAATATTATAGACGATACTATTTTAGCAAAAGTAACCAAATTAATAGACGGAAGAACTAAGTCGAGACTCTTCCCGTAGCAGCTACAGAAAAAACTAGTGACAAAGACAACACTACCTAGAGTAGTGTAGTATCACGAGCTAGTACCATAAAGAGCTTAATGCACGAAGCCAGAAACGAAGAGAAAATCGAAGAAACAGAAAAGAAAAAGAGAGTTTGTAATATCATTATCCATGGGGCTGAAGAAGTTGGTTCCACTGCTGATGAAATAAAAGAAGAAGATGCAGGGTACTTACAAGAAATATTTACAAAGCTTCGAGTAGATGTAGTTCCAAGTAGTATACAAAGACTTGGCGAAGTAAGTGATTCAAAGAGCCGCCCAATAAAAATTGTTATGAAAACTAAGGAAGACAAAGACAGAATTAAGAAAAACATCAATCGTCTAAAAGAAACGGAAAGATACTGTAATATTTTTAGTTACTTGTATTAAGCTTTTCTTGTATACATCTAAAACGAGAAGATAACATATAACAATCTTCCCCCCTAAGATACAAACGAGTCCTAAGATATAAACCGTAAAGATATATAACAAAATCAAACTA
>JAUKPT010002465.1:0-13232 GCA_032273505.1 Nanomia bijuga
AATCAGAATAGTATATTTTGTAGATATAAAAATAAATACAAAAAGAGAAAGAAAAAAATAGTTGACATATAAATTGATTGAATCTCAACTGACGAAAGACACTAGAACTTTAAGAAATTATGATTTTTTTAGTATAGGTACTTCTTTTTAGTCTACAAGGAGCCTCAGACTTATTTCAGTCACCCCTGCCTACCGCACATTTGCCTTCCCCTCTCCCCTAAACCCCTCATTTATTTCTCGCTTAATCATTATACAAAAACAATACGAGAACAAAATCAAAAGAAAAAAAAACATATATATAAAAAAATAAATGAATAAAAGAAAGTTAAGACGAAGGAGTGAACGTTTTGCGTTGTTAGTTGCCCATTTATTCAGTTCTGTTGTAAGTGTAGTGCGATCGTGCAAAACTCTTCAGCGTGATCGTGAAACCGAATTTCAACTTTCGGTTCACGTAAAAACTGTGCGCTCTAGCATATCATATCATTACAATTGTGATAGAAGGTAACAGTTTGCTTTCAAAAAAATAATTGAGGATAATAAAATGTCCGATCAGATAACAACTTGTTTGAAAAAAAAAACAGCACGTTCTTGATCGCGCAAGCATCGTGCAACCGACCACTTTATTTATCGGCTTTCCTTTCACAATGGCACAGCATCTGTTAGCGGAATCGGCGCGCAGAAAATAAAACACCCTTCGGGCAAATCGACCACTCTCACCTTTCTTATTAACATAATTCTTGTTATCTTTATTATCTTTTTCATTGGGTATTTTCTGCCATTTGTTGGGGTAAAAATCACTGATAGATCGCATTTTTCATATTTAAAACAGATATTTTTAGGTATAAAATTAAGAAACTAATAAAAAACTTTGATTTGCCAACCGATTTGCAATTTCTTATAAAAAAATGAGTCTATCTTAGTGACTAATAAAAAATAGCTTCTTCGAAAAATTTCTCGGTTTTTCTTAAACCGTGGATAAATAGAATCTAGCAATGGTAGTATTCAAGAAGACTAGAATAAGAGGTAATTAATCCTTTGAGAAATAAATCAACCAATGGTATTACTGTTATTTGGTAAAGTATTAGATATCCAATTTCTTTACTGAACTGATAACTATCCAAATTAAATATACATATAGCTATTTAGATTAAAACTTGTTAAATTGCGTAAATTACGTAAATTACGTCTTGTATGGAATCAATGCGAAAGCTGCTTAACTAACAAAATAATATCGTTCTCTATTCAATACTCCGTAAATATCATGATCTGCTTTTCCAGAAAAACTCGACTATTTAACATTCTTATTTTAAAAAAGACATTATAAAAACTTTAAAAAAATACAATTTAATATTTTAGTGAAACGTTAGACCTGCTGTCAGTCTTGTAGGCCCTTTAGAACATCATCAATTTAGAGTTTGTCGACAAAATTTCTATAATTTACCGTTTTATTGGTTAAATGAACACGTTCGGTTGCAGTGGAGTCTCAAAATAGTTGGATTTCCAATGTGAATCTTATAGTGTGACTATCTTTGGGATTGAACGCGTTAAATTATACATACAGAAGATAGATCAAAGATTCCATGTCATTAAATCATTTATCTATCAGTTTCAAATAGTATCAAACAATGAACAATCAAAACATGATCTCCATGGAGACGGCAATATGGAGCATCATTTTCCTCTTCGGCAATATGTATTGTGCAGAATTTCCAGCATCGGAGTTTTTTCAAAGTATCAATGTGAAATTGGATGAGAAAAGTCAAGTTGAAAACTATCTCTGTCGAAGAGAAAATCTCCATACACCTTGTTGTTCATGTAAAGAAGATTGTTATGATGATTGTTGCATTGATCGATATTGGAATACATCTGCATCTTATGATCTTGCAACATATCTTAATATCTTCAAACGAATTCACGATCAAAAGGTAAAGAAGCAAAGGCTCGAGTGTCGACCTATTATTTCACCAATCTTTGAAGGAGAAAAAAGAATGCATTTTCTGATGGGCTATTGTGAACAAAACATTACAAATACGAGCCTGACAAAGCATCGTATTGTGTATGACCATGCAAGAAAGCAATTCTATCCTTACGAAGTTTGTATTAAGAATGTCACTACAAAAGTTTCGTATCCAGACATAATGGCTTTTTGTTTGCATAATGTAACAAACGTTACAAAAGGTACGCTCTTTACATTTGAGCTAAGAAAAAGGTATAGGGATTGTATTTTTACATTTGAGACTTACTCATACACATGTCGTCACGAGGAACAAGATTGTGATTATGAGAGTCCTATGTACGAAATGTGTCGAATGTATTCGGCACCAGTACTCAATTATAAGAATCCACATTGCTTCTTCTGTAGAAATCGACGACTGGTACAAAAACCTCTCTCGCTGACCGGTTGCCGGCAATTTAAATTTATCTTGGTAAATAATCCTGTTGTATTAAGATTAGGTTATTTAAATGAAAACGAATTTATCATAAATTCAATACAATATAATTTTTCGTTCCATGATTTTATCAACAAAACGAGAAAGCAAATTCTGGTCGATCGGAGAGAGAGGATGACATGTGCGACCGGTCGCCGATCGAACTTATGCTGTGAATGTGATGTGAGTTGTTTTAAACGGAAAACGTGTTGTTCGAACATTTTGTGGTGGAATAAACCAATGGAAATAAAAACTATGAAACAATATACTGAGCTTCTTGTCAATAAATCAAGGCACGGTAAAGAACATGTATGCCGAAGCATCAAATTTCATCATAATGATATAGTCTCAGAGTCGGTTAAAAGGTACCAAATGGTAGCAAGTTGTCCCCTAAAGTCAGAATTATCTGAGCTTTGTACTAGAGATGATGATACTGAACAAAATTATAATTGGGCTATTATCGTACCTGTTTTAGGGGTAGATGGATACTTGTATAAGAATTTTTATTGTGCTTTATGCCATTCAGTTATTGATTTTCAGCCAGTCAATCTTACTGTAAGTTGCGCTAATGCAATCATATCGAATCAATGCAGTTTGAATATCGCTGTAGAGGACCATCAATTGAATTTAATAAAGCAATGTCATCTGTCTTTTGGGTTGATAGACTCGTGTAACAAATCGCACGAATATTATGAATTGTGTCATTCGTATGTTGGACCTATCAATGGGTATCGAAATATTCATTGTTTTTTGTGCATTGTTACTTTGAAGAGTTTCTTTCAAGTAGAAAGTCAAGAATGTGATTTAACTCGTCTAATATACTCCTGGTTTATGCTTATCAAATTCAAGAAAAATATCGAGGTTTATAATATCGAAAATAAAGACGAAGATGTTTTCTACTGCGCAAATGACAAATTCATTGACATTCAAAAAGTCACCTCTTGGCCAAAAGCAGAGAATTGTCAATTAATGAAAATCATTGAGAATCCAAACATTGACAATTGTATGTTTCGATTTGAATTGAGCCTATTCATCGTAACGCCACCAAATGCACGTTCAATGCACACCGTGCTTCGTTATCTAAACCTTAGTCACGAAAAAGTTCATGTTTACCAGCGTAGTAACACAAGTATCATAAATAAAATTGACCACTTCTTTCAATCTTCAAAAATAAAAAGCGTATTAGAGTTGTATCATAAAGAATTCTCTTTACGATCCTCCGGATTTCAATTTATATTTACACAGCATCAGAACCCTCTGATAAGTGATACCCACCATCTATCGTTTCATAATCAATTTCCAGATGGTCTTTTTTGTTATAAGATCATCTATTTGGATGTCAATGAATTAATTTTTACTCCAAATTGCTCAACCGTTTATAAAAGTAACCTGATTGACTATCAGAATTTATCTCTTTGGATTTCAATGGACAAAGATAGAATAAAACGTAATGTTGTTGCTTGTGAGAGATTTTACATGAAAGCGAATTGCACGTTAAAAGAAGAAAGGGAGGTAGTAGTTATCAAGGATGGTTTAATCAAAACTAAAAAGACAGTCCTCTACCAGGTCGAGCAGTACATTCCAACGAGAAACGGAGTAGCTGTTTGTGACCTGAATACATGGGCATTTCTAACTGAGATAGAAAAACGTTTAACGTACACGTTAGTCCCTTTCAGCATTATGAGTTATGGCTTAGTCATCATAACCTACGCTAGCTTCAAAACGCTGCAGAATCTACCTGGTCTGTGTACACTTGCTTTGGCATCAAGCTTAATGATAGGTGATGTTATGCTTCTTCTGAATGACCTCTTAAATTTAACAGGATATAACCACATTTATGCATTATGTAAACTTATTGCGATTCTAATGCACTTCTTCCTTATCAAAGCTTATTTATGGACATTATTGATTTCATATGATATCATGAATCAACTCACTAAATGTCTATTACCTTGTACACACGATGAGATGAAAGAGAAATTCCGAGAAATTCCTGCTTTTCTATTGGATCATACTAAAGTTATCCTTATTGGTTACGGAGATGATGGCACATGCGTACCGCACCAATTCTACGGAAGAGTGTTCTTTTACATCGTTCCTTCATTTTTGTGCATATTTTTGTCCTTCGGGTTTCTTCTTCGCGTTTTTATTGAAATTAGCAAAACGAGAAAAGAAAAGAATACTTAACCAGAGTGTTTTGAAGAAGATTTCCATTACAATGATGTTCATGAAGCTTGTCTTCGTATTGGGTATCAATGACATCATTGGTATTGTTCAGATAAATTCCGCTGGTTCTCAAGATGAGCTTACTAATGTTGTTATTGGATTGGTTTATTCCGTTTTACGGAGCAAGCGTGGAATATATTTCTTACTTGTGTATGTGTGTAAGAGAGAGATTATTGATTTGTTTAAAGCATATTTTCGAACAAAAGAATCAGAGAGAGTAAGAGAATTTGATGCTGGAGAATTAAGTGCCCGTCAACCATGTACCCGTGAAACAAAAGACCGTAAATCAAAAGCACGTGAATCAGAAGACCGTGAATCAGCAGACCGTGAATCAGCAGACCGTGACTCAAAAGCCCGTGAATCAAAAGACCGTAAATCAAAAGCACGTGAATCAGAAGACCGTGAATCAGCAGACCGTGAATCAAAAGCCCGTGAATCAAAAGACCGTAAATCGAAAGACCGTAAATTAAAAGACCGTGAATCAGAAGACCGTGAATCAAAAGACCGTGAATCAAAAGACCGTGAATCAAAAGACAGTGAATCAAGTCTTCAAAGATCAAGGGATCGCCCAGATATAATATGTGAAAGTGAAATGTAGAAAAAAAGTACATTGACAAATAAAAATTCCAATATTGGTAATATAGTTTTAATAATTATACTTTTTTCTAAATATTTAATGGGTTATCTGGTGTTAGCCATGGTTTCCAAATATGGGTTTTGAGAAATGATTTCAGGTGGGTGCCACGTTGACACTCTTGATCATCTTGAATAATAGCACGAATCCAAAAAGAAAAAGATGCCTTCATAGTTAAAAAAACAAAGTTGCCAAAAATCAATAAGTTATACATTTATTTAAAAGCAAATTTGATACTAGAGTACTAGTACTAAAGATTATGGCCTTAAAAAAAGGAAATAAGTTATTGAATAATTAATGATATATATTTAACTAGTTTTTAGACCATCATATAGATCTATAACTACTTATTCTCTAATTCTATGTGTTCTTTTTGATTTTTGACAACTTTCATTTTCTTCTTTATTGGAAATTTGATTCAGTTAGTAGTGATGAACAACAAAAGCACAAATCTTCACGAAACCTTTTCTTTTTTTTAACAACATAGATATTATAAGGGTGGAGTGAAAGTTGGGTTGTATTTGAAATATAAGTGCTCTTTCTCAACTCTCCCATCCAAAATTAGCATTTCGTGATCGTTCATGAGTTGATCTATATATCTATATAAGGGATGTATGGGTGTTCTGCCGGTATATAGTATATCGTACTATAAAGGTGGGTGGTGTGCTGGGAGCAAAAATCTATATATATTATAGACATAATCAATCTTTCTGAACGGTGAGTTGCTCCGCGTAATATGATTACTGTGGTAACGATTTTCTAATCGATCCGGAAACGTGATCCGGTGGAAAATACAAAATTTTTCGATCCGGATACGTGATCCGGGACTAGATGATGTTAAAATCGATCCTTTTTTGCGATCCGAACGAAATAAAGAATTTTGTGATCGATCCGACTCTAATTTTATCGATCCCCTGGATTTTTTTTGTGATACAATACACGATCCGCAGTTATTTTAACGAGTTTCCGGATGACTGACGCAGGGGTGTATTATTTTAAAAATGATTCATTGTAATGAAGATGTTTACAGATGTATCATATGTTATAATATCACCTACACAATCAGCAATTTTCTTATTCTGCTGACTAAAGTCCGTTTTAAAATAGCTGTCACGTACGTATTGTTGCTTTGATAGAATTGCAATTTTCAACATTTTTTCAAAATTCTTTTTTTATTTGAAAAACACAATAAATTGCTAGAGTCTGAGCGTTACTGAGAAATGGCACTTTAAAATGGGCAAAAGCCGAACAAAATGTAGGCTAAAAAGTATGAATTTGCCCATTTTAAAGTGCCATTATCTTGGTAAATATTCAATGAATTTTTACCAAACATGGGAAACCAACGCGTAGTGGTATGTCATCATTCATCACACTTCCATTCATGTAAGTTAAGCATTGTCGTCGAAAGATACTTACTGGACGGGGGACGCGGATGGTAGAGGCGAGTGTCGACGGCTTGACCCATGCCATGTGAGGGAAATTGGGTAGTCAGTTTGGTAGCTGACGAAACACTAAGTAGGATTAAGCCTTGCCTCGATAAGCACGTAAAGAGCTTGTACATGACTGTTCCATCATAAGTGCAAACCATTAACCATTAACCATTAACTATTTAATCTTTCCTTTTTAAAAGCAAACTGTACATTTCAAAGCGTTTAGACCAGAATAAAAAAATTACTTCTTCTTCAATTTTCACGATGAATCACTAAGACGCGACCAAAGTATTGTATCTTTCAAATAGAAAATAGATTTTGAAAGAATGTTGAAAATTGCAAATTTTATCCACAAAAAACAAAAAACAAATATGTGAAAATTATTTTGAAACGGACATTGATGCCATTTCTTGTCCCAAACAACAGTGTACTTTCACTTTGAACAATTTGTCTATACGGCATTGCCCTTGCTAATCTCAATCAATCAAAAAATGATGGCTGTCTGAATAATAATTGTGCTGTTAAAGTTTAATATTTGTAAGATTTTGCAATAAATGAATGCTGTTTACACGTTTTAATATGTTGTCTATTTCTGTTTGATATGCTTCCCCCTAATCAATTTGTAGAAAAAAAAAACATTAACAACGCAATGTTGTTCTTAACAAATATATAACATATAATGATATCCACACCATCTTTAAAAATATATTTCGTACATTTAAAAATAAAAAGATAATAAATAAATAAATAAATAAATAAATAGATAATTATTATAATACATTCCATACTACATTCCATGCATTCAAAAACAGTGGTTTCAAGCGATATCTTTTCGATTACACATGGTGTAATCTAACATGAAGGGACTTCAGGGAAATTCCCTCTACAAATTATATGCTGTGCTGTCGTAGTGAAACTAGAAATGTTTACTAATGATTTTTTTTCTAACAATATATTCATGAAGTAAAGTTGTGTTATGGTTTAAAACAAGATGGAAAAACCTATATTTGAAAAAACCAAGGTAAATTTATATTGAGATTGTTGTGTTGAGGGAAAAGGAAAGGAAGAATATGTCCCAGCTCGATTTGTTGAATACAAAAGTGTTTGGTGCTTTACATCGTAAAAGACTAAAAGTACGATACCATCCAAGCAGTTTCTCTCTAAACGATTGTGAGTGAATTGATTTGGACATCTTCAAATGCATGTTTCATCGCCTTACGTACATTATTACGGGGGTATCGACCCGTCACTTTATCTTACAGTAGATGAGGCAAACGAAGAGGTATTGTCACAACAACTTGGAGGAATTAAAGGACTAGGTTTGAGGTGTACTAAGAATCAACATCAAGCAGATATTCTAAACGAGAGTCGAATATTCAATGATACTAGTAGTGACACCCCTGATGCCCAGAATATACAATCTACTGAATTAATTGAGCCTAAACACCAAAAAATGTCCCCTCTCGAAGGAACTCAAGGACAAGATTTCTATTCTATCAAAAACGAACATCAAGAAGTTTTTTTAGACGAATGTCTATCATTCAACGATATTACAGTGGGAAACAAATCAACTGAATCCAATAAGACTAGCGAAGAAACTATGTGCCTCGAAGAAATCGAAGATTTTGGATTTTCATTGAGCCAACAACAGACAGAGGTTTTCAACGAAAGCCCAAGTTTTAATTACACTAATTCAGTCAAGATAGCAGGTCATGATAAAGAGTCGTCTACATGTTTCAGTGAGGCTAGCGAAAAATTTATTTGCCCTATAGAAGGCCTTGTATTCGACGATGATGACATAAACACAAACGAGTTTCATGAAGACAAATTTGACGAATTTAGTATGATAGTTGATGATAGTTGTTCAGTGGAGGAAATCCACCCAACTCTAGTTACAGACGCCTCGAAATGGATAATGCATAACGATGTTGACATGGGATCTAACTCAAGCCTCTGCTCTAGCCCCCAATCCTTGTTATCGGTACCAGCATCTCCATCGTTATCTTTATCTCCACCATATAATGCATTCATAAACGCCGATGATAAAAATAAACTTTCATTCCGTAAAAATCCTTGTTTATCTCCGACAGACATCAAGAATGAACTTTTACTTATGTTTGTGACAGACAAAAACGAAAGTTCATCAGAACAGGAAGAGTGTTTTACGACACCATATCCAAGAAAAATCACTTTACCCCAAGATAAAGATGGTGATACAAATCTTCATATTCTTATTTCAAGAGAAGAAGAAAGATTCAACACTCAAAGTTGTCTTGTGCTTATCCCCAGCGTCGAAAAGGGACTCAAAGGTCTTGACACGGTTAACCATATGGGTCAAACTGCCCTTCATTTAGCTTCTTATTTGAATAATATAACTACAACTCGATGCTTACTTATGCATGGTGCTGATCCATTACTTTTAGACAAAGATGGGAATTCATGTCTTCATATCGCCTGTAAACTTAACTTTAATGAATTAGTAAGTTGTATTGTTGAGACAGTAGAGGAAACAGGTAAGAAAAAAGTCCGCAAGCTGCTTGCTTTGACAAATGGCGAAGGCCTCTCAGCCATGCATATTGCGGCTAAAAATGCTAACACCAAGATTCTATTTATACTTTATGAACACGGGGGTAACGTCGACATAAAAGACGATTGTTCTAAAAAGACTTCCTTGATGTACGCTTGTGAGTCTGCGCAAGTCGAAGCGGCTCGTGTATTGGTCGAACGGCTTTATGCGGATGTCAATATTTTATCAGCGTCCGATTGTAGCGCCGTACATTTTGCCGCTGAAGCGAATAGTGCTGAAATCGTAAAATTGCTGTGCCGAAATGGAGCACAACTAGGACTGAAAACTGCTTTCTTGAAGACGGAGAAGGAGCTGGCAACACAGAAAGATGTGAAAGCGCTCATAGATCGGTCTGTAAAGAAACAAAAGAGACATAATTCGTCATCTTTATAACTATGTGACACACGGCCAGCTAAAAGATACGGCCTGATATGTTACAGTAGATGGATCAATATCTCAACAACGGCGCAAGATATAAACTTTTAACTTCACACACATGATCTTATGACCAGTTAGGGGTTTTATGCTAAAAATAAAATAAAGTTTCGGGGAGAAATAGGGAAAATATGGACAGTTTCTTTTTTTGGCACTAAATATCATCTAATTGTCAATTGTCAAGGTTTTGCATACATAAGGAGATATCCTATGTTGTGTACCAAATTAGATGAATATACTTCTTTTTCATGAGTTTAAATAGATTTTAAACGAAGAAACAATTTAAAGTTATTAGTCTCGGTTCTTTCTACATATCACAATAATCAGAAATACCGTAAAAATAAGGTAAAAGGTAAAAATAGTCATCATATTAATCGTTCAGTATAAATACTCGAAAACACGTTAGAGTTATAGTGTTTCTCTAAAATGTTTCGAGTTTTTCTTCTATTGATGCATTGATTTTTGCCATGCATTCTAATTGCATTTTGATTTTGTTCGAAATGCATGTATTATGGTAAAAAGGTCTCTTATATATAATCTTTACAAATTCAGTTGATTACTCCATTACCAATTGTCAAAATGTCTTAATATACTGTTGTGTAAAAAGGACGCTAGCTCCTGTACCTTGGTACATTTTGTTTCGTAAATTGAAATCAATTTCATAATTTTTCATCAATAAAAAAAGAACAAAGCAAGATGAGACGATAAGATTTGATACACAACTGGACTTAGAATACCCCAATATGTATGCAAAATATTGACATTTAGAAGTTAGAAATGAAGCGTTTAGATGGTATTTAGTGCCCATATTTTCCCTTTTTTTCCCCAAAACTTTTTTATTTTTGGCATAGACCCCTAACCGGTCATAAGATCATGTGTGTGAAGTTAAAAGTTTATGTCTTGCGCCATTATTGAGATATTGACCCATCCGCTGTAACATATCAGGCCTTATCCTTTAGCTGGCCGTATGTCCACTAAAGGTGTCATTATATGGAACTTTGTTGCAATGAAATAAATTTTAGTTAGTTTTTTCTAACAGATTCTGAAGCGATGTCAAAAAAATTTCCAAATTTTCAAAAATGTTTACTCCTGGTTCTGTATTAAAGGAAGGCCAACCCCTAAGCATGTGTTTTGCTGGGTTATCTTACAAATATATGATTTCAATTGATTTGATCAAAATTATTTTTATTGATTTTTCCAACATAACGAACTCTCGATGTAACGAACTTTATTCATTGTCCCTTCAAGGTTCGTTATATCGAGTCTACTGTAGAAGAATGGAAAGAATATCATGTATTGACCGGTAAAAAAAGGTGTCACACTAATTTGTGGGTCGACCGAGTTGGTACTTGACAAAACACCAGATTAGGGCATATGTCCGTTCTTTTGTGAGCAGGATTCCTGCCTTCTGATACTGCCCATCTTAAATGCATATCTTGCCTATTATTTTCATTTAAATTGCGTTCGAATGTCCTTTTTTATTATATCCAATAATCATCAAGATCCCATTTATATTTTTTATAGAGAAATTAATAAAAAGTCATGTTGCTGATTCTAAGCGATGAGCAGAAAGAACATCTATTGTTATTATCAGCTGTCGGCGATGCCGTAGCAACAGAATTCTGTCGGCTGGCTGTTGACTTTATCAAAAACGGTATCTATGCGAAGAAGTATCAAACCGCTGGTCAAAAACTCGAAATCGATCCAACAATAATTCGACACAGTATTGAGGCAATAATGTATATTCTCACAGAGTGCTCGAAATTACAGATAAGCGAGACGGACTTCTCGCATTCCTTAGTCACCGTTAGCTTATCTGAACATTTGATCGAATGTCTGTTAAAGGCGTACGGCGACAACCGTGACGAGATACGGGTCGTTTTAAACAAAATGGCCTTTTTATTACCGCATTATGAGAATTTAGAATGGAGGTTCGATGTGAAATTAGCAAGTCGTATGTTGAGTTACCAGACGACACCTCAATTGTTGATGAAGTTTCGCGTGAACAATGGAAGCGAAAGTGAAGAGAATGTTTTACAGACTGATCCAGTGAATTTAGTTCATTTGACCGAAGTACTCGAGGGTGCACTTGCTGAAATGAAAAGCTCGCATTCAAGGCGGATGGCTAGAACTATGAAATAATGGCTAATTGTTTACTTCGTTTCATTTCAGAATTAATTTATAGATAGAAAAATTTTGTACTGATTGACTTGAATCAGTGACATCGCTAGAAAGTTTTTTGCAAATATCATCTGGATTTTGAATATAATTAGAATATTAAGAAGTTCTCGTTTCTAAAATATTATGAAAAAGGTCCATCTTTGCATTTACCTGGACCGTGCTACACGCTTATAGTCTGTTAACCCTAATTGGTAGATTTATTTTTTAATAAGTACGAATTCTGCTGTCCAGAGACGAATACATGATATTTTGATGAAACGAATAGTTTGATATATTCTTGTGTATCAAATAAACGTGCCGGTACTCTTATTAAATTTGGAACGATATCTCCTCGGCACGCACCTTATTTGATGTGGCACTCTTATTTATTTTCTGCAAGATTTTTCCCTGGCACGCTTATTTCAATCGGCACTTTGATTAATTTTTGGCTAGGGAAATATAAGCACCAAATGAACGAAAGGTTAAATTTGTTACAGCAGTTTTTAAGAAAAACACTTAAGGCTTTTAAAAGAATTATACCTATATCTCTTATTGTCGTATCTTGTATCGAAATAGCTCAATTTGATTGCTTAATTAGTACGTGACATTTGTAATGTTATAGTCTTCTGTAACATTAAAAAAAATGTTACACACAACAACAAAATGTTTCACAGTACAAAAAACTAACAGAAAACTAGTAGATGAAAAAAATTAAAAGATTTTGTTTGTATACAAAAATAATTTTTTTTTAGTAATTAAGTTTTTGTGAATTTTTGTAAATTAAATTTGGGTGAGCCACGACGCTGCACGCTTTCGTCCTCTGACATCAGATGTCTTGCTTTTAACTCGCCCTGTGGCCTTGTTCATTATTGATTTAGAAGTGCAACATATTTAGTTTCATACTTCAAAACGTGCAGAAAATATATATTGTCCTATCTCTCAGCGAAATAGCGCAATTTGATTGGTTTAATAGTGCGTGACATTTCCAATGTTATATTGTACTATGTAACATTAAAAAAAAATGTTCTGCAAAACAAAAAAATGTTACAGAGTACAAAAAACTAACAGATAACAAGTACAGGTAGGTGTCCCTCTAAATATACAGCACCCTCTAAATACACAACCAAGGTTTTTTCTTATCCTTAGCAAATCATGAGTTTGTGATAACTTCTAACTTTCAGGTCAATAAGTTTTTACAACCATCTATCTGCTGAGATAGATTCCCAACTGATTAGACTTTTCCTTGGAGAGTCAGAAATTTTAAAAGTTCCGTTTTTTTCTTCTATTTTATTCCATATTTTTAAAATTTACCAAAAATAACTGATTTAAGGATGGTTTTCATAAAGATTAAT
>JAUKPT010002466.1:0-13232 GCA_032273505.1 Nanomia bijuga
ACAATCCATCAAACAAAACTTTCAATCGATCAAAAAAGGTCATTATACGAGGAATAATCATATAATTGTACGTGACATAGATTCTCTGCGGGATAAATTCGTTACTCGGTCAGTTGGTGACGGAGATACGGCGAGATATGGGGTCGGCTGTCGCCTCGTCCGAAATATGGATCGCAAACCCCATATCTCGCCGTATCCCGTCACCAACGGACCGAGTAACTAATAGTCACACATTTGAGCTAATCATAAGATCGAAACATGTCGAAACATTTCTCAGGTTGTAAAGATTGTCATGGCTAAATCATCTACATTATGGAAGAAAGTGGAACAATTAAAATTAGATAAGTTATTGACAGTCAAAAAAATGTAAAAAAAAATTAAAATTATTTCCACCCAAAAACATCCATTCAAGTTAAACCCCAGTTTGATCTCAATTTTATACTGTCAATAAAAGGTCCTGGAAGTTTGAGTTTGTGGAAATTGGTAAAATCTTTAGGCCGTATCTTAAGCTCCAGGGTATTGTTTGAGCCCCCTGGTCCCCAATAAGTTAAAGCAAAAACCTGGTGGGCTATTTTCTAATATAAAGTAGTTGTAAAATGATCATAATTATGGTTTCGTCATATTTTTGATCACTAAATTAAATTGCGTAAGTGGTGAATGAATTTTTAAAATCGTCCATGCGACGATTTATGTCGGTAAAAATCTTTTTTTTAGAATTTCTAGAAAAATGTAAATTCATAAGAATTTTCAACGCTAATTTGAACATGATGAATAATTAAACTATAACGATGTGATGACATGTTTTTTAATCAGCAAAATATTATATTGTGTAGTTCACGGACGACCTTAAGAACCTTTTTATCCAAATTAACGTAGAATGTTCATATGAATTAAAGCTTGTTAAATTTTCATGTTTTGAGAATTTCCCAAAATTTTCAAATGTAGTTCACGTGTAAATTGATTATCGAAATCATGTTTGAGTCTTGAGACTGGGCACTAACAACTTTTTCTTGGAATTTATCTGTTTACAATAACAAAATGATATTGACCAAAATTCATGTTAATCCTACAAATATTCATATATCCTTATGTTGTTTATCATTTTCTAATAACATTACAAGTTTTCATACCACTTTTTTTCTTGTTTTAACAAGGTATTCATAACATTTAGTTAAATGTTTAAGCTATCAATCATCCAAAAAACACATCCTCAGAACCATCTTTTTTTGTGTTGTTTTTTCTTATTTTTTCCTTTATTACTTATGACCTTATGGTCTTCAGTCTATCTTTAATAGGCCATATCGAGATTCACGATAAAAAACAAGTTCCTAAATCTTCTTCTTAATGAGATTTTGACGTTAACCTCTGTTCAACAAATTGTAAGCACTATATCTCATTTAGAAAAATTGATAACAATTTAAAGAAAATAAACACTTTTACGGGCATCAGCATTTGTTTTACCAATTTCTTCACATTTTTGACCAAAAAAGTGCAAAATTTCAAGTGCTTTTTTTCCAAATTTTATAGACTACACTTTGAAGATATTCGATGATTTGATGATTCGACTAAATATCACGAATGGCGCGAAAATATTTGGTAATTATATTCGGTAATTATGTCAAGACGAATCGCAAATAGAAATTAATCCGAAACATTTCCACCTGGTAAAAGTTATCCCGGAATAGTTGTTAGGTGAGCCGAAAAAGAAATCCAAAAAGATTTTACTGTCATTTGATTTTTTTCTGTTGTAGTTAAACTTTAACGTTCTTCAGCTCAATTTTCTTATTTGCTAGACTTCTTTGCTAGACTTATTTGCTAGACTGTTCTTTAGAAGTTCTGTTTAATCTATAAGAACAAAAAATAGTCTGCAAATCTGTCCACTAATTGTTAATTGCCAAAAAGTGGTGAAATGAGGGAAACTTCTTTGTTTGGACAATTGAATGATAAATCCCAAAATAAATCGTCTATTTCCTTGATGCAGTTTAAATAATAGTTTTTTTTGTTACCATAGAGTTTTGATCTGAGCACACTTTTTACACGCACTATAATGAAATGTTATTAGTAAAACGTAAAACTGTTATGAACTCAAATAATGATTTGTATGAATGCTTTCAAATATTTTTTGCTGATTCTGCAAATAACCATTCTAAAAATATATGATTTTTCTTGGCAATCGACCTCTAGTAGAATTTTATGGGCTCTACATTGTCATTGTCAACAGATATTTGTGAAAAAATGAGCTGACAACCTACAGATTACCATAAAGTAAGTGGCAAATCAAAATTTAGATTTTATCTAATGTCAGCACATGGCAGCTTTTTTAAAAAACAAACATCTATCTGTCAATGATCGGTTTTTATCACAAAGTTCAATTATCTTATCTTATACCTACTTCAACGGTAAGTATTTTGGCCAACAGCGCCCCCCCCCCTGGGGGAGGAAGAAATAAGCAAAATTAGGAAAATAGGGAAGAAATAAAGAGATTTCTTTTGTTTTGCACCCTAAAACAGGGAAGAAATAAGGCAAAATAGCGAAATGTTGGGGGGAAGAAAAAGAACTTTTGGCCAAAATATTTACCGTTGACCTACTTTAGGAATATAAAAAATAAAATCCTGGTAATGGAATTTTTTGCTGGTTCTAGTCTTTTTTTTTGACCAAAAAAGTGCCATTTTTCATAAGATCGTAACTATTGAACCAGTAATCCAAAATTGATGGTTGACCACTCAAATTTAAGCTAAACTTATTGTCCACATTTTCTGCACTAAGTCTGACAAATTGTCCGTAACTTCCGATCCAGACACCCAATCGAGCTAACATTTTTAGGAAATCCTCGAAACTAAATTTGATTCACTAAACATTGTTTAAAAGCCTTTTGGCTTTCTCTAATTTTTCATTGAGGGAAATTTACCCTCTTACCCCCACCATAAGGAATACGGTCAAACCTCATTCATTGTAGCCAAAATTCTAAGAATTCTAAGGCCCAAATATAAATGTATACAATCTTTAAATAGATCCCGGGTTTTTTGATATATCTGTATCTAAAATGGTAAACATTTGGATTTACACGATCTTTATTTGTTTTATACATGATCTAACAGGATTGTTTATCTCAATCATTGACAGCTGATTCCAGGAAGGTATGTACAGTCTTAAGGTTTTCTGCAATGGAGCTTTTCCGGGTTATCACCACATTTACCGCTTTAAAGCAGGAAAGATTCTTTTTTATAAACCTCTTAATTATGTTAATTTATGATATACGTCATTTCCGTCTTTTCAAGAGATGTTTGTTCCAAGAACTAAAGTTAGGAATCGTTTGCAAAGGCGCAGAAACCATTTTTGTTAATATTGCAGTACTATCCGCCTTACGGCTCCTCTACTTAGATAGCTGTCTCTGACGGCTTTTGAGTATTTCGCCCAGCGCGATTTTATTTATTTATTTAGCTATTTTGTAAATATTGATTTAAATCGTTTGACTGGAAATACAATACAATACAATACAATACTATTTCTAATGTAGTAATATTAAAATATTATCTCCCCTAGGACTCATAAATAGAAAGAATGACTAATTTCTTCCTTGCAACTAATCGGATGGAAAAATATGTAAAACTCATTCTTCATACTTTAAAACCTCCCCCCCATTCCATAAGAAATCGATTTAATTTATATTACACGACAATGACGAATCTATCAGAGGAAAAAAGGCAACAATTCTGCCTAGTGTCTCATAGCCTCGCGTTCCATATTAAATAAAAACTCAAAGCCCTAAATCTAAAATTTTGCAATCTGTATTCGTCCCATGTAGTTGTCCCATGTAGTTGCTCCATGTAGTTGCTTACTCTAAATAAGTGTTTAACTACCCAAAACAATTATCACTGTAGTTCACTTTTAACATAGACAATTATAGTTCATTATTTAATTGCTAATTAACAATCAGAATAAAATATAATTTAAACCCCTGCATACAACAATAAATCGAAACATCTTTAATACACGAGGTCAATATAAAACTCCCCTCTCTTCTTGTAGGAGCGGATGTTTTGAAAACTAAACGCTAGCCAACAAACGTTTATAATTCAAAGACCACAAGCAAGGATCGAACGATTATTTAATATTTGCGATTAAATAACAAAAAAAGAAATTGTTAATGAATCTTATTCAATTACACACTTATTAATCCATCCTATAATCACAGTAGCTTTTAGTATAAGAAAGTTCCTGATAGAAAGATTGAGTGGCGAAAACTCTGAATGTATCTCTTTTCTTTCGCTTGTGCGGCCCGACGACTAAACACGTCCGGTACACTTAGCAAGACATTTTTAAATATCCTGTTGAACTGAGCTTCTGCAAGAGAGCCTTCATATACAATTATGAGTAAACAATATCATTAGTAGAGTACAAACCGTTTAATGTCGCTCCTGGTTAAGTGGATTTTTTTCTCAATGACCTTAGACAAAAATAGAATTGGTGGGTCGTTGATTGTATTAAGATAAATGTGTGGAATCCATGGAGATTGTTATACGAAAAAGAGTCAAAGATTGTTAGTGGATTTAAAGAAGATAAAAGGTACCTCCTTTTTCTGTCAGTAATTAGTGGACAAGTGCACATACAACTAAAATTCTAGTAATTATTAAATTAATTTATTAATTATTAGATTAAATTTGAATTTAGTTCAGGTAGCCCGAATTCAGGTGAGTATAAAATTCTTATATATACTCTATCAAAAGAACAATAAAAAAGAAGCACAAGGTACTTGATTTTGATAAGATTTAGACTCAAGCTGTTCTTGATTTGTTCTTATACAGCATTTCTGATGTTTTTGTAATCAAAAGAATAGATACCAGCTTTTCTCATCCAAACGATCATTTATTTTGATCAATTTCGATTTCCATTCCTTACTTTGATCAATAATTTGGTCAATGTTTTTAATTTTAATCCTTTAGTTTATCTTCAAGCATAGAAGTCACTTTGCGCTTGTCGAAAAAAATTAGATTCTGTGAGATAGATGAATCAAAGTCATACCAACCTGTGGACACCAGTCTTCTGGTACCTCATGCCGACTGGGCACCCATATGCATATGCGCAACTATACGTACATGATTGTCTACGTTTAGTATCTTTTTAGTATCAAAAAATGACTTCCCAAAAATACCCCCCCCCCCCTGAACTCTGTATATGCGTATTATGCTTACTAGATAGTTGTTCTTCATCAATTATCTAGCATTACATGTTCGAATACCATTCATACAAATACCAATCAACGACGTCAAGATGAGCCATATTTATTTTTACATTTGTTTTCGTCACTTTTATTTTATTTAATACACATGTACCAGAAATCCCTCGAAAACTAACTGCTAAAGTCTTTTTCTGCTCGTGCAAAAAGCAAAATAAATTATTAATTTTTATTAATACAGGAGCCTAATTACATTGGCAAGAACAGCTTACTTAGTAGATCCACAGTGGGTATGTATCATATAGATATATCCACCCTGGGGTTTGATATAAAACGTCAAGCAATGACTATCCGAAGGTAAGTAGTTTCATTTATAACAAGATTCGGGAAATCGGAGTAAACAACATGTGTTGCACCCGTGTTTTGCTTATTCATAAAAGGATTGTCTCCAAATGATGGCTTAACTTGCTTTTTTATTGGTAGGAAATGACATCATAAGGAATCTGATTGGTTAATATAAAAATGCTATTATTTAATTTGAAAGGAATAATGATGTTGATAAGAAAACAAACAAACACGAGTGATTAAAGAATGCTTGATGATAATGAATTAAAGTATAGTTTGTTTAAATACTATGATTGTTTATGTTGAAACACTAAAATAATATACAGAAATTTATGGAATAGAAGACTTTTGAAAATTAATCAAAATAGTGGGTCCTGGAAAAGAACTTTTATACTTAAAATTTGATTTTTAACTTTTTTGTTAATGCTCATTGCTTGCATACAGTTTTATTCTAGACTTAAAGTTTATTTTAAATTGAATTGGAATTAACATAAACAGAATTAAACTTTTGTTTTTTTAATGAAAATGAGATTTTATAAGTGGTTTGATAAATAAGCATCTAATAGGATCCTCATAAGAGAGCTCGCAGTTGGAATTAAGTCTTTGTATGATTACTGTCCTTTGCAAGAGATTGGTTGAATATTGGAAATTGTGCATCATAACTTGGAGTAAGATTGAATAAATTGCTTGGTTTAGTTTTTATTGTTTGTTTGTTTGATGAATTTGAAATAAATAAATAAAAAAGCAGTTAACAAAAAGATTTGGAACATTTTATAAACAGAAATAAACCCAATAACCATCGACATAAAAAGGTAAGTTTTGTACATTCCTTGATTTCAAGTAGAAATAGTAGCATAAAGATTCTTCATTCCAAAATGCATTAATTTTTTAAAATTAGAATGAATATCTGTTTTATATAAGAATCCAGTTGCAATGAAGTGTCACAAATCTTTATGGCGTTTACAGAGGGTTGAGCTGGTTAAAAGCTAGTAACATACACAAAAAATTCGTACATGCGTTGGCGGAAAAAGTACGTTTTTGCTACAGTTTGCTAGTGTTTAGTAAAATATGTATTGTGGAAAAACTATTCAAGGAATTCCTTCTTATTAAAGCATACCGAGTTAATCTTCGAAACGAAAAATATAATGTTTTAGTTAGCAGCAATCATAAAGTATTTGCAAACCTATTTTTTTACGATGAAAGGAATACAATGATGAATTATAATAGATCAGATCTGTGGCGAAGACACTATAATTCATTCGAAAAGTATAGGACCAATAAAGTCTTCAAATCTCCGGGTTTTTATTGTGAGGAATATATTTAGATATTACCTCTGAATTTTATGCTATTTTTTTTTGTGTGGATTTAACAAATAAAAAAATGGTTTTACGCCTTTTAAAATTGATAGTCATAACTGACAGCTTTATTTTGATTTTGTCGATGTAGGTAAGTGAATTTGATAGGGATTTGACCATTAAGTAAAAGTCAACATTTTGAGTCACTTGATCATTTAGCCAATAAAATAAACAAAATGTTCTGTAAGGAATAATTTGTTTTTTTATGCTTAGATTCGCATTTTGAAATATCAATATTCAGTTTATTGATTACCAATGACTTTGTTTACAAACAAATACGGATACATTCTTGAAAACATTGCATAACATTATTTGACATTGAATAGAGATAAGGTGGTTTTTGGTCAACAATTTGGAGCTATTTTAGACAAGTTTGGTTGTCTCACAGTGACTGCATATTTGTTTGCATTAAGTTTTTAATTGCTAGTGCCATTACACATGAATATAGTCATAGAGTAGGCCTTTTCGAGAGAAATCAACATTTAAATTTGAGTAGTCTAAAAGCTCCTTAAAATGCAAGGGTTCAACTTTAAATTTTAAAGGTAGGGGAATCAAATTTACAGCCAGAGAATAATGAAAAAAAAATACTATAAATATAACAGCAACTTATAATATATTTAGCCGGGGAATTCAGGTGAATTTCGGCGAAGTCTAAAAGTTATTTTGTATAATTCAGACTATCGATTGGTTGAAAATTACATCATCAAGAATCTGAATGGTTCATTTTAAAAGGTCACAATTTGAGAATCTTTTGAAGTCAAAAATGATGATATCATTTTGAAATGAACCAATCAGATTCTTGATGATGTAATATCCAACCAATCGAAGGTCTAAATAAGACAAAGTTTTGAGATGACCCCTAACTGGGTATTCCCCCGTTCCCCGCGTCTTACTTGAAACCTTGAAAATTATTGCAGGTTTGTAATGGAATTCGGCCCTTCTACGACCCCCACAGTGCAGATAATTATGTTAATTGCTAATCTAACAAGATTCCGAATATTTGAAATTAATATGCACTAGCTCTGCCAACTAAATGACATTTTTTTTAATAAGAGATACCTTGATTGCTTATTGGAGTATCAGAACATGGACTTTGTACCATAAAACCAAACTTTTATACTACCATCTGTTTGAATCTCTAAAATCATTGTTATTCTGTATGTTTCCTTTTAATCATCAATGATTCATTTCGATTTTCTAATCAATTTTCATTAATCTATGGTTCTCTATGGTTCCATATGAGGAGGGGTTATATGGGATCCGAAGGACGTTAATTTCCGAAAAAATGCTCCCTGGACGCGAACGCCGATAAATATCAGCCTATGAATCACACACCAGAAATAAGTGACCAGGCACCATGAAATAAACGAGCGATGGTCAAAACACCGTAAAATATTAAATAGATACACCTGATACATCTAAGGCACATTTTCTATCGTTTACTATACATAAAACACACATTTAGAGGCACAAAGATTTACAATTAGACGCAGACGTCATTTTAAATTTTCTCTCTGGAAACCGAACATTTTGTTGGCGACAAGCAAAGAAAAGAATCACCTTAGATGCAGACGCCTCTGAAAATTCCTCATGATTTCAGTCGAAAATCATACACCCCCAATAATATTCTACGGCTCATTGGGTATAAATTTTCTTTGATTCTATAATACTAGTAATCATCGCTCAGCGTGTATATATGGTTCTTTACCATTTTATTTGACACCTTAACACTTTCTTTGATTTTGGATTCTATGCTTCTCATACCTCCTGATAGTTTTTAATCTTCCTGTATTTCCGTTTTTCACCTTTCCGTGTTTTGGAAAGCAGGGAGAGGCCATCGACGACCAACCAATCAGATGCTTTCATTTTAGTTATAGCGGTACCTAATATCATTCAATCAAATAAATAGTAACATTCCATTTTTTTATATTCAGTAAGAAGAATCTATTTTGAATTTAATTGTTTTTAAAAAAAGTTTATTAAGATAATTAGAATTCAAACAAAGAAAACTAAAATTAATTTTGCAGATTGATAATGTAAAGAAAAGAAAAATAATTTAACAAGCTGAAACTTTAAAGGCAAAATATTTGATAAAAGATATAAGTGTTATACATTTTTGAAACGCTAGTAAGTAGAGCTATTGAAATGATAGTTTTGATGAAATACGTAACTATAAACCACAATGAATTTGACCACTTTTTACTTTTTTTTATCCTAATATCTTTTTGCGGAGACAATGAGTTTGTGTTTGTGCCAGGTACGAGTATTTCTCTATTTTTGAGAATAAGTTTATATTCCAAACGAAACCGAGAGCATCTAGAAAAAATTACAAGCAAAAGTGGCGGACATTTTAGTTGTCATCTCAATTAGTACAATACAATTAATTCGTCAACATAAATTGAAAAAACACATTTTGCTTCAATGAGAAATAAGCTGGCAGAAAAAAAAGTTGAAAATCATCAGGGCTTGACTTAGACTAACTGAAGAAACTGCTCAATACGAAAAAAACAAAAAAATCAGTTGGAAAGAAAGATATACTTCATGGTCTACATAGTCGATAATTACCCTCTTTAAATATTGATCAATCAAACATCGATTCACAAGAAAGTTTCCCAATCCATCACCTACATTTATCGACATTCCTTACCTGTTATTATAGAATTAAAAATGTTAAGAGATTTTGAGCGCTCAAAGGTCAAAAATTTATAAAAGTAATTAGTGGCGTTCAAAATCGGTTTATTTAATGGTAGGTTATTGGTACAGACCCGATAAGCATTTGCTGCGAGTCTGAACCTTTCCGATTAAACATGGATGGTAATATTTTTTGATTATAGCTGTCTGAATATTAATTTTAATGAGCCAAGGGAAATGGTCATGGTTGACGATCCTAACCTGTTTCCTAGCGCTATAAGAAAAAATTCCTGGGTACGTTCCCTTTTAGTCGTCTTCGGCTTTCACATCTTATGTCTTCAAAACTGACAACGAAAACACAGATGTAACAGAAAAACACATTCGTTCTATGAGGGCGTGTTTACGGAGGTGGGCGTTGTAGACATATGGCTGTGTCTGTAAAAATCGTCTCAATGGATGGCTGCGAGCGTGGTTAAAAATGACTTTGTTTTTGGATCAACCATTTATATCTTTTAATCCTAAATTATCATTTTCTAAGGATCTGTCTACAAATTATGGGTAAGTTTGATTGGTGGAAAATGACATCAATATAAAATTCAAAATATCAACTATTTGATTAATTGTTAAAACTCAAAAACTCTTAAAATATCTTTAAATTAAACCCTCAGATTCTTCATTTTCAACCTATCAAACGGCAAATTTATTTATGGTTTGTAAAAGATTCTTAACGAGAAAGCGGTAAATTAAAGAAAAATCATTCTTCAAAATAAGCTGTTATGTCGTACTAAAGTTTTGATTGGCAGGGCGGAAAATTCTCCAATTTCCATATTTTGACAGTGAGTATCCTTAAATTGTAAGAGCAATTTTCCAAATATCAGGCTTGTACGTTGAATAGTTTTTAAGATGTAAAATTGTGACGGCAACATATCAGGCCTTGTGTTAAGATGGTCATGCCCAAGATCACAAGATTCAAGTTTTTTCATCATAAAAATAAAAATTCTTACAAGTACCATATCAGAAGAATCACGAAAAAGCAACAGCAATAAAACAAAAAGCAAAGATTCATGAGACAAACAGAGATTGCATGGATAGGAAAAATCTCAAAAAGCACAGGTAATAAATGAAATTGATTATTATTCATGGATCACGGCGCCTCAGAATGGTTGTCCCCCTTTTTAAGTTCGTAGTGCGAGTGGACTCCAAAAGTATACTGGGTTATTATTCATACTGGGATTTTGATCGGGTTGGATGCTTCTTTGGTTAAATGAATAATGACTCATCGGGGAAGAGTATGAAATGAAATGAAACATACCTTTTATTACAAAATTCTGATAAACGGGATCAGGGGAGTCCAACACAACACCAACAAGAGATGAAGCTAATATCTACTAAACTTTGGTCTGAACCATGGCCATCTCTAGATAAGGCCTGATATGTTGCCGTCAGATTTCTAGAACATAGAAACTACTAAATATATATCCTTAATATTTGGAGTAATTCTTCATACATACAGGTGTTGAGAAAACAGAAGGAAGCGTGTTTTTCGAAGTCACGCTACGCCCACAGAAATTCACTCTTGGATTTAACTCAGTGTAAAAAATAATCTTATTCCCGTTACCAACAATTTTTATTTTCTTGCAATTCTTATATCTAAATTAACAGAATTCTCATGAGCACTATATTTGAAATAGACTACAGAAGGGCGGTTTCCTTTTTTGACGAATAATTATGTAGCGGCGTTGTATCATTGTATATAATTGCTATGGTTTTATTCTAGTAGTTCATACTACACATGCATGTTTTATTTAAGAATGTCGTTAAATCTAAACCCTTTAAAAACTACAGAAGGGCGGTTGGATAGACTACAGAAGGGAGGTTTTGATAAACTCATTTTCTTAGCAGATGAGGATTCAGGTTAAATTATGATACACTCCTATTGCAGAAGCAGTTTTGTTAGAATAGTATCTCGTTGGTTGATGAGTGCTTATATTAATACAGTGACTCAAATGTTAAATTCATCCACAAAGCATTAAATCACAGAACATGAAAATTTATCAATTTTATTCTTCATCATTCCCTTCCCATTCCCATTCCCTTCTTCTTCGCCATCCTCATCTTCTTCTCCTTTCTTTTCCTTCTTCCTTTCCTTCTTCTTTTTCTTCTTTTTTCTTTTTCTTCATCTTCTTTTTGAAAATTTTATCATTATTTTAATTTTTTTGAACAATTTGACTCGATTAATTCAATGTTGTAGGCACAATATCAATCAGTTACTGACAACCTTTTCAGAGAAAAAGTATAACCAGTTTTCATATCAGTTTGAGTTTACAATATGTTCCTCTAGGCAGTCAATTAGAAATATGATTATTTGTCTCACATAGTAGATTTTAAGAAATGGGAGTGGTAAATGTATAAAACTTTTCTCGATTATCAAATAGACAACCAGGATGGAATAAACGTCCAACCTGGAAAATTTGTTCAAATTAACAAGCGTCCAGCCACGGACTACTAAACAATTGTTTAGTAGTCCGTGGTCCAGCATGTAATAAGCCATTGAAATTTTCTTGAATATTTTGTTGATTATGTTGCATTTTTTTGGATTTGGAGGATTTTATTGGATTTTTGTTGGGTTTTATTCAGGAATTGATAAGCGTCCACGACCAAAAAAGCGTGTCCATGGTGTATATTTCGTTATGGGAAGAATGAACGTCCATGTACGTCTACTCAATAGTCTTACACAAGGGAGGTGAAATATTATACCAAATTATTCCTCTAACAATTGCCCTTGGAATTTCATTCATTGTTAATATTGTACACTTGGGTAAACATTTTGCAAAATTCTCGAGCAGCACCATTTATATTGTTCTAAAGTATTGTACAAATCACCAAACCTCACCATTGGACTCCTGAGCAGTTCTTAGATATTTGTTAAATACAATTTCGTGCTCATATGATAATATTGAAAACCGCCCTTTTGAGGGATACATCCCTTCTGTAGTCTAAACACCTATACCTTAAAAAAGCAAACTGTTTATTTCTTCTGCAAATTTTCTTTGTAGAGAAATTGCACTCCTTTTTGTTTTCATAATTTTATAATTGCTCTCGAATATAATTTTTTCAACAATTTGTCCCCTTCTACTAATTGAATCTTCAAAAAATCTTATTATTCCATGTATTTTGGGGGATAAATTCATGAAATATCTTTACGATTCGTCCCCTTCAATTTTTAATTGCTCCCTAGATGTTAAAGGTATAGCTCACAACATTGCAGAGCATTCACCAGCCATAAACATTCATAAAATCTTGCATCTAAGCCGTGGAATTTATCGCCAATGAAGAAAACGAAGACATATCAAAGGTTTCTACGTTATGAAGAACTTGCGGAATTCAATTCTTGTCAATTATCACTAGAGAAATGGTGTTTGTTGAGACTGGAATCTCAAAAAAATGTGTCAATTGAATTTTATTAATAAAATTTATGTAACATCATCTTTATACATTTCCTTCACAATTACTTATGAGCTGCTTTATGAGGAAGATTGGACGAAGAAAGGTACAAAAAATATTGATCAGTAAAAAATGTCATTTTTGAATTTTGATATTATTCTATTCACCTTTCGAGCGTGTCTACTGATGACGTATTTCAATGTTTTGGAACCGTCAAAATGGTAGCTACAGTGTGAATCAGAAAATTGAAAACAAGAACTTTAACTGGATATAATACAGGG
>JAUKPT010002467.1:0-13232 GCA_032273505.1 Nanomia bijuga
TCATTGCATTACAACACATTTATTAATTCTTTTGTTGAGGTTTTCAGGCATTATTGATACTATTTATATTGTCTATATGAAGGGTTTCATGACAAAATGCTCTATATCCATTTTTTCCAAGCTGAGATATTTGCAGTTATTTACCTTTGCGTACAATGAATTATATAAGAAAAAACACATTTAAATTGACATTTACTATGGCTTCTAGAGCATTATGCTGAATGAATTTTTTTTATTCGTAACCATGTTATTAATCCTAAACGGTATAGGCAATCCTTATCTGCAGTAAATAAACCTAATCGACTAAACCATTATAGCACCGTGGAGGAAAAAGACATGTTCATGAGGATTGGTTACCTGGTTACATTGGTTCATTAAAACTAACTGGACGCGCTAGTTGTGTTCAAGATCGCGTCTCTACTGACCCTCGTAGTGACTCTTAAGTAAGCATATAGCTGATACTATGACTGCTATTCCAGTGCCATCCCGATGGGAGCAACCCTCATCGAGACGGTGACCCAGAGTTTGTCCTAGGCAATACTCATTTACCGACCTCGGATGGAAGGCTGAGGCTGAGGATTTTGTTATTTTTCGACAGCACGGCGAATCAACCGCGTCACTCGTACAGTGGTTCAGTAGTTTACCCATTGCGCTATTTTCGCTTTGAATTTTAGACTTCCTCTTTAAACTTGGTTCATTGCTAAATTCAATACGGGGCTAAATGCTGTTTTTCATTATCTTAGCGAACAGATCATATATGAGACTAAACGGCTCGTTCTGTCCCCTTACTTAATTACTTACTTAGGCCGAACTCCTGTTCGAGTCGATGATATATACCCTCTCCAGATAATGCGATCTAACATGGCAGTTTTCATCAACTCAATAGTGTTCTTTATTCCAGCGTAATTCTTTTGCACATCAATATAGGTTGTAGCTTTCATACCCCAGTTCAATCTTCCCTTAGTTGGTTCCCGCAATATTGCTTTTGATGCTTTCTCTTCAGGGTGTCTTACGGAGTGGCCTGCAAGTTTACATCTGCGTTCTGCAATCTTGATAGAAACTTGTAGCAATTGGCCATACAAGTGCTTTTCTATTCTTTGTTCATTCCAGCTAACATTTAGTATCATTCTCAACATTCAAGTATATGTGCCGTCAAGTTACTTTATCATTGATTTTATTATTATCCATGTGCTGCAACCATATATTAGTACAGGTTCAACTGTAAACTGTAAACAGTCTGATTTTAATTTTTCTTTCAAGAGGTGATACCCATATTTTCTGCAGTTTGTGGCAAGCGGACCAGGTTAGCGATTCGCGTACATCGATGTCCCCTAATTTCTACTATACTTTCGATATATCTATGGCTTTTGTTTAAATGGATTTTTGCTTTTTTTTATTCCAGAGAGATGGATTTATCTTAATATTTTTGTACATCTAAAAGGTAGAGGGTCACTAACATTCAATTTTGAGCTCGACTCCTCTGAGTTAAACGCTCAACAATCCATACTCAAGGGTTGGATTTTGCTGTCAGAACAAATAACAAAAAGGACAAAAATAACAACTCATGGTAAAAGATGTTTATTCTCGACACGTGTTGAGTATTTGTAAACAATTAGATGCTATGATACTAGGTCGTTCCTTTATAGTAGGATGGACCTGTTTCCAACATCACGTTCAAATCCTTTTCTCTCAGTGATTTTCTACTGAGTATAGGTAGATTTGCCGTTTTATTGGTTGAAAATTACTTCATTGAGAACCTGGTTATATGTTTCGTTATTTGTAAAATCTCTAAATATTGAGGAAAATATGTCCAAAAGATCTGTTTTTATCTGAAATAAAATTGGTTTGGGCAAAAACCACTGTATATAGATCTTTCCATATTCCATATTCGTCTACATCACAGTATTTTCAAAGATTTCTATATCCGATATTTTTGACATTTTAACCCGTCAAAATTATTTCATATTGAGATTCACTCGGCGAATTATGCGAAAAATTACTGCAACCATCGGTATTTGTATATAGCCTAATTTATAGTCAAATCCGTACCAATTTTCAGGTCTTGTCGATGACTTTAACTTTTTAGGGGTGGGGGTCATTTCCGAGGCGCGGGGCTGTCTGTCTGTCGGTCGGTTGATGACGTTATAAATTAACTCGCTTTTATATCTTCGTATATATCCGAATTTTAATGCGATTCCTGGTGATAAATCGAAATTCATCTTCTTGATGACACGAGAAAATATTGATATCACAAAAATGTTTGCATTTTATATCAAAAAATCTTTTGAAACCAGGAGTTCTATATAAAACCACTTGCCACTTGCTTTTGTTTGTTTATCCTTATACAAGGTAAGGTGTGCACTCATGATAGGGCAATCACGCTGAGCCGTCGGCTCCTCCATTATCTGTGGTTTCGTATAGGTTTAACTTAGTGGTGGAGAAAT
The DNA here is from genome assembly GCA_032273505.1 of Nanomia bijuga. Lineage (NCBI taxonomy): Eukaryota > Metazoa > Cnidaria > Hydrozoa > Siphonophorae > Agalmatidae > Nanomia > Nanomia bijuga. Next base: position 2,445 of record JAUKPT010002467.1, read on the forward strand.
ATTTTCCACCAGAAGCGGAGTGGCCCTTATAGGTACCTGTCCAGGACCGGTACACCGACGGGGAAATTTGAATGTTTTCCATAAATGTCGCATTTTTGCCGCCCTGTACTTCAACATTGTGGGTTGACAATAATTGGCTAAGGAGGCATCTCAAAAAGGTTTTCATGATTTTTAACAGAAAGTGTCTGTTAAGCATTTTAAATTAAACACTGTCTATTGATAATGTTATTCTTTGATGGAAAAGTGAACAAAATTGATCAAAAAAATTAAGGATTGAGTAAGAAAAGTAAATTAATCAATACAGTAGTTACTAATAAAATGATAACAATTGATAGATAGAATTCTAGTTTGATTTATTGAAAATAACTTTATCAAGGACTTTTTTGATTTTCATATAAATATTTTCATGATTCTAAGTTTTTATGATCATCTAATTATATGAGACTTCTAAAGCAAACAATCAGATACCTCGTGCTATTTTCTTAAACCAACTAACTAATTCATCTTTGTAGTAATTACAAAAGTTTTTATGAATTTCTTCGCAAATATTTTTACTAAAGAAAACATTAAGTCGATAAGTGACGAGAATTAGAAAACGATTAGCTTCTTGTCGATTTGAAAAACGGTTCCCAATTAACATAACTATGTCCTTAATGCTAATTTTAGTTGATTGTTTGCAATGGGAATTGGTTGACATTTTAAATTATTATAATTAGTCGAACGTTGTAGACGAACAATATAATATCACCGTAATTTTCTTTTTCGGTTATTTTTTACTCTATAAAGTGAATCGTGCGATCTAAAAGTCCATTCATTCAAAATTTATAATTACCCTTAACATTTTTGAATATTACTATGCATAGCCTACTCTATACACGGACTAAAAATCGAGTTGGGCGTTTTTGGACCAGCTGCGATCAAACCACGCTGATCAGTGTATTTACAAGCATGTCCAAAACACGTGGGACGAATTTATTTTTTGAGAGAGATTATTGGGGGAAATATGGGCCTTTCGTACTTTTTGCTATTACGGTCAATAAGTCATTCGCTTTTATATTTTTCGTCACGTGCTTCATACAGCATGTACATATGAATAGCATCTTGAGTTATTGGAGTGTATACCAGAACATTAAAATGTTTTTGAAATAACAGGTTAACAGGTAATACAAGACTATGAATAAACCTTTAATTTGTCTCAATGTAAAAAGAATGTATCTATCGATTTCTAATGAGGATAAAATGGATAAAATGGATAATAATGGTTAACTATAGAATCAGTATATATCACGCAAAATTGTTTGTTGACATAAGATAATCAAATGAAACGAGAGTTCGTATATTCAGCAAATCTTTACTCTCAGCCTGACAAGAGTCTCATAAGACGAAAACGAAAGTGTACTTCAAAGAACCTAAAAGAAGGATAACTGATGAACGGATATTGATCATCTCATAGTACTCGGTCACGGCAATGTCCTTCATTATGCACACATGCTGTAAAAAGCACGCGACGAAAAATATAAAAGCGAATGACTTATTGACTCTAATAGCAAAAAGTACGAAAGGCCCATATTTCCCCCTATATTTTCTCCCAAAAGATAAATTCGTCCCCACGTATTTTGGACATGCTTGTAAATACACTGATCAGCGTGGTTTGATCACAGCTGGTCCAAAAACGCCCAACTCGATTTTTTTGTCGGCAAGACGTATGGTCGTCTATAGAGTAGGCTATGTACTATGTAGTTTTACCGATCTTGAATCCTTTCGGACCGATAGATCTTTGACACTGCGCCCCTTTTTCAGACCACTACCCCCAGTAGCGGATCTGGAGTGTCTTCAGTGTCTTTGAAGAAACTCATTTTTGGGAATAGCAATTTTTTTTATATATTTGAGACTAAGATGGCCCATGGCCAGCTTAATGATATAGTTTAGCTGGCCATGGGTGGCCCTATAAATTGTTAGACTGGGTCCAAGATAAGGGCAAAGACTCGGAAAATAGGTCCTAAAGTAATTGCTTCCTGGCGTTTCCAGTGCTCAAAATTTCCCAAAGCTTTGGGTAAATATCAACATTAAAGACACTCAGAAATTGGGCCAGATCCGTCACTGACCTACCACTACCACCCTCTTTTTTGTCTACAAATTAAATGTGAATTTACAATTTGCTTTGCTGAAAACTATGAAATCAAAAATTTATTCAATTACTTGTTTACTCCTTATTTATTATCTATTTATTTATTTATCATATCATTCTGATCGTTGTTCGTATTTTAGTTTTAATTTGATTTTAGGTTTTTAATTTAGATTGGCACAGGTTGTCATTTTGATGAACTTTCTCATATTTTTGTCACGTGCGTCAAAAAATGACGAAATCCCGTCATTTGTAATTTTAAAGTTTTTACAATTTTATTAGTTGGCAAAGCATCATATATTAACCTATGAACTGGTACTATGTATTTAAAGCTGTCACCGACCATTATTAAAAATTAGAGCATGTTTATTCAAGGTAATAATTATCGAAATATTGGTAAAAAAAATCGAAAATATCGGATAACCGGTAAAAAAAGGAGAAATATTGGATATCAGAAACGTAATGTTTTAATGCTAAAAAATTTAAAATATCGAAATATCGGTAAAAAAAATAAAAAATATTTGAATGTAGGAAGAGAAAATGCGAATATATATGAAACCTATCTCCTCATTAATATAACTCTTGAAAACCCCTTGTTAAAATCTTCAACAAAATATCTAGCAAAAAGATGGATATTCTTTTTCGTATATCATGATAAATTTATTACATGGAGAGTGAGGGCATTTGCCTTGCTTTCTTTCTTAAACAACTATTTTATAAGAGAGATTTATCTACTCCCCTCTAACTCCTAACTAGGTGTTTGTATGATTTTGAATCATTTGAAACAAAGAAATCAAAGAACCTTTTAAGCAGACTACAGCTTCGTTAAATAAAAGACAACTTTACTGAATTGAAAAACGGGCACTATGATTTGTAAAAAAATGTATATTCAACTGTGTTTTATGTTTCATGATTTTTAGCACGTCGATTAAAACAGAATTTGTAGGCAGGGAGTTTCAAGGTACCTATTGTGAATACTTGACTTCTTATGGTCTCGCGAAAGACCACTTAAATGTATTTTTGCAGTCATTGCAGTCATTGCCATATTTACAAAGAGAATTCATTTACAATGGCGACTTTAGTCGTAGAGAGAACTATAGGGTTTGCCTCAAATAATTGTATAATCCTACCATTTCATTGGTTGGAAATTACATCAGCAAAAATCTGATTGGTTCAACTGAAAATGACAAAATCAAATACTTTGTTAGAATCGACAATACTGGAAGCATTTCAAAGTAAACCAATAAAGAACCCTGATGATGTTATTTCCAACCAATCAGAAGGCAATAATAAACAAACATTTGTGACACCAACTAAAGAAGAGTTTCTTCGTCTTGTCTTTTCATTTGTTTCAACAGAGAGATTGGCAATGAGTTCTCAATGTAGGGAATTGGAGAATTGAAGAAGAAGAAAAAGAAGACTACGAAGAATAAGAGAAGGAGGTATAGAACCTTCCCGTTAGCCTTACTGAGATGCATGTGAAAAAAAACAAAAAGTTCTGAAATGAAAATAGTTGTTAATAATTAAACATAGATACGTGTATGCTGAGAAATACATGTTATTGAAATGGTGAAAGAGGGGGGGTAGAAACGTTTAAAGATGTCAGTATCACCACAAAAAAAAACCTTTATTGTCTGAATCAGTTTTCCTTAATTTTCTTACCATATAGATCAATTAAGGTTGATTCTACATTTTCTGCATTTTAAAGTTGGTTCACCAAGAATTAATTCAGCCATTCAGCATTACATTTTAGTTCAAGAGTGATCATTTATTCAAAGATAAATCTCTACAAGATTCCGTCCTGTCTGACTGAGAATCATGCGTAAAAGTACAAAATATGCTAAAATGAAAATCAACATGAATAATTTATCGAAAGATATGCCCTTTTTAAATTATTTTATCTAGATTTTTATTGTGATTGCAAAATCTCTATTCAAAAAAGATAAACTGTTTCATTTATTCGACAGATTATTCTAGAATCAATTCCTATCCAAACTTTTAATGCTCTTAGAGGTTTCATTTTTTAACACAAAATGTCTCTTAAGAGACAGGGGTAACGAAGCATAATCTGTTAAGAAAAAATGAAAACCTCTGACAAAGATAGTAGCTCTCCAATGTCCCTATAATCTAGAAAGAAAAACTAAAGCAGTTTGAAATAACGTTTAAAGCGTAATTTTTGCTATTGTAAGACGCTTTTATGTATAGCAGTACTGATAATTTCACTATAATTAACAGTAATAACTATGAAAATATAGTAAGCATACAATAGATAAGGAAGTTGAGTCACTGTGGGGGTTAAATACAAACATAGATAGTGGGAGGGACAAACAGCATCATTGAGGTCGGGCATTCTCAACCCACGATATTTGTTAAGCCCTGGCGGTTCGAGAAATGAAACAAATCATCAACGGAGGTATAAGGCGGATGAGTAATTTTGACTTTCATTGTTTGTCTTTATTCAACTGAAGTCTTACCATATAAAGACATTTTTATCCACTGTCTCAGTGTCCCGTTGAGATTCACTCCAATGGCTACGCCGATTCGAGAATATTTCAAAAATCATCCTGGTGAGTTCTTTTAGTCCCGGTCATTTAATACTTTACCCTGGTGAATATTTAGTTTAATCTGAGAATCATCCCAACAGAATTTTGTTTACGATAGTAAGAATCCAGTTTAAATAGTAACCCACCCGAGTGAGTCCATCCGGGCACTGAGATGGTGGATTTCCTGTCAAGACATGAATAATAACAATTTCTTTTAAAAAAATGGACAAGTCGAATTTGACTCAAAACCCATAGAAAACTGGGGCATTTTTAGGAATTTTCTAAAGATAGTTTTTAAAGAAATGCTCGTAACTTTAACCTTTCGAGGTTTCTTCATTCTCAAAAATAGCCATTTCAGGCATTTTAAAGTAAATGATAATAGTAGAAACATTAGTATTTCCACCAGTTTTAGCCAGTAACTGATCCTCATATCTATCCCTGTCAGAGGTCGATAATCTTACCAAACGTCCCACATTTTGTGTTTGCAGTGCTTTCACAATTTTGTCATCCTTCCTTCAGTCAAAAGAACATAAAGGGCATACCATTCGTTTATTCTATCATTTTCGTAGATTTGATCCTAACATTTTGTGTGTGTTGGCAAGCTAAAATAATCGCTATCACTGATCCCTGCTCAAATTTAAATTTTCTTCAAGATGGTCGGTTTTCGGACTCAATTCAACTCTTTTCGCCGTCTTCATCAAAACCTTGATTATCAAAGGGTGAAAGATTCTTACCATCTTTAAACACGTTGATCGATTGAGGCGAAACATATCGATTCGAGTTGATATCGACTTTTAATTCATCGTTTTTTCCCGACGCCCTTGATTTCAACGAACTATTTCTCGATTGAATCGAGCTGTCACGTGAACGATTCAAAGGTTTAATCTGTATCGGTTTCTCTGCGAAATCTTTTGAAAATACGTCGTCGCCATCATCATCGGCGTCAGACGGAATACTTTTAAAAGACGCAAAATTATAATATGTGTCATTTTCATCAATGTCAAAACTAAAATACATTTCACCTTTTTCAACAAGACCCTCTAAGTGTTCGCGTAATTCGGTAAATGTCGGTCGCTGAGTCGGAATCTCATTCCAACAATGTAACATGATATCGTACACAGTATCTTCGCAATTTTCAGGTTTATCCATCCGATAGCCGGATTTCAACATTTTACATAATTCCCGATTACCGATAGAAGGATACGGCGTTCCACCTAACGTGACAATTTCAAAAAGAACGATGCCGTAAGCCCACACGTCACTTGCTGTCGTGAATTCTTGATGATAAATCGCTTCAATCGACATCCATTTGACGGGTAATTTTCTACTCTTGTTATTACTAACATAGATAAGTTCGTCGCTAACAAACCGACTCAAACCGAAATCTGAAATTTTGATCTTTTTATCGTCATTTATGAGAATATTTCGCGCAGCAAGATCGCGGTGGACGACGTTGTTTAAACCGAGATATTCCATTCCACACGCGATCTGCCACGAGAAACTCATAATGTCGCGCGGAGACAAATGTTCCTCTTCTTCCGCCGAATTATCACTCACGCCCGCGCCGGCACACATTTCGTTTTTACGGAATTCTCTCATGTAGTGTAATAAATCCCCGCGATTCATAAATTCAAGTACTAGACATAGAGGTCTGGTACTCGTACTACAACCAATCATGTTGACAATATTCTCATGATAACCAATATCTTTCATTAATGTTATTTCTTCATAAAAGTCTTTATATTCCATCTCGTGCGCACCATCTTTGACAAATTTAACCGCCACTTTTGCTTTTTCTCCCATTAATTTTATTCCATTACACTGAGTTGCGTATGGTGTTTTACGAAGTTCACTGGTTTTCATTAATGCGCAATAAACGTTCCCGAAAGCTCCTTCGCCAATCTTTTCCTCCATGGTCAAATATGAAGAAGAAAGCTCCCATTCATCTGCAATAACTGCCGTCTGTTGTTCCTCCATTTTTATTTCATTACTATGGAAATTACGTTTTTCGATATTTGACCGACGCCGATAAATTATAAACATTATGATAGAACAACCGGCCGTAAGTACTAAAACAACGACCACCGCTATTACCGTCGTCGAGTTGTTTTTATCTGGAGACGTTGTTGTTGCAAAAGTAGGCGATAAAGGTCTCGGTTCTAAAGATTTTAGAATAATCTTATTAATTGATTTATATTGAAAAGGCCACGTAAGAGAACTTAAATTCGTTTCGGCATGGACTTGAAACCCAACATTTGTTGTCTTGTTAATTGCGAATTTAGCCATGAATGAAAAAGTATCCGATGATAATTTTTCAGTGTTTTCGTTATTTTTATCAAAAAACATGTTCATGGGTGGCTGCATCTGACCCCAGCGTATAGTATACTCATTTATCAACAAAACATTTGGAGGGTGATTCCATTTTATTTCAATACCATATTTGGTAGTGTTACAAAATTGACACGTGATGTTTGCGTTGTCCGGGCATGCGTCGGAATAATCCTTAACGCATTCCGTAGCGATAATTGTCACATTAAAATCGTATATGAGTGTGTCTATCCGAGCAGGCGGAAGAGTGGGTACAGCTCCACATGGATTCGTATAGCCATTTACTGTTTTACAACCCCCGTATTTGATTGTATTAGTAAATGTTTCACCATAGAAACATTCCCCCTGTTTGGCGCGCAATTCAAAGGTTATGGCACACGTGGCAAGTTTATCGTCTTTTGTGTTCGATATTTTCATGATTGCAGGTCTACCTTTTTCTACCTCGATATGACGTCTGGGATTTAATTGCAGCAAAGCAATATAATTTTGAATGTCTGTACAAGAAGAAATTTTATAACTGTATCGAACCCGTGTCGTAATATTTGTTAGTCTCGCCCAGTCAATTCCCCATACAATATGATCATATGTGTCTTGACCGGATTTTTCGAAGTACGGTTGACCTACCGAGACGTTTTGGGGAATTGACGACTCTAATGGACGAATAAATTTACTTTTCATGTTAATCTTTAAATCTTTGGCGTTCGTAATGTTTGTTGGTCCAAAAAAGTTAATCGGGTAGATAGTAAATGAAAATTTAAGATCGAGTTCGTTATGGTAACCCGAGTATACCTGATCACACATGTTTTTTATTTGAACTGAATAATGAGTATTTTTGGTCAAAGCGAGAATATACTCGTTGTTACTCGTATCTTTATTCGCCCGTAAAGTAATCAAATATAAACTCGGTAGCTTCGATGTGTCATTTGAAAATACAGAAAGCCACGACAAACCAACTCCAGCCATGCGAAAACTCTCGTTGATTTTATTTGTAGTAGTAACGACTGGTTTTCTAATATTTGAATACAAACTAAAGTTTTCTCGCTCATTTTCGACAAATATTTTCGTATAGAAACGACAGCCATCTTTACATGCTTTCGTCGAACAATTTCGTTCACATAATATCGTCACATTCCGAATGTCATCTTTCATGAAACAAACACCTAAGCAGTCTTTACAACCAAGTGATGAACATCCGTGGTCATATGCTGAATTGTATTGTCTGCAGTAGGAAAATATACGCGCCCATTTGAACCACTTTAAACCTTGGTCGGACGTAGCACTAATTTTAGCAGATTGGACTACCTCCTCGCATGTTTGTAAATGATCCGTTGACGTGACAATAACAAAAGTAGACATGATTATCATAGCATAATAGACCAACTCTGTACTGCCAATATGTTTGTGTAGTTTCATAATATTTTCTCAAATAAAAAGCACGGAATTCTAAAGCAAGTCCATTCTATGGAATAAACTAGTCTCTTGATTTACGTTAAAAGTCATTTGATATTTTGCACCAGTAAAGCTATCTTCCCAGTTGCCAGTTAACAATAATACGTCTTTTGAATAAAGGTCTATTTACTTCTACGAAACAGTATATTTGCTAACTTTGGTTTGGTTCAAAGTTATTACTCCATTAATTCTAAAGTCGATTCTGCTAATTGAGTTTTTTTGAAATCTACTTCCGTTTTATTATTGTATCTAAAATTGAAATAGAAAAAATATAACATCAACGTAATTCCCTATTTAGGTTGGGCTTTTTGGCATACGTTAAGGGTTGGGGGAGGAGGTAAAATTAGGCCCCAACCCACATCCCACATCCCTAAGTAATTTCTTTAATAATGCGCTAATTGCCTTGATATTTGGTATGAAGAAATTCCAACCAACTTACCTTCAAAATTGATTGACACTCTTTAATGTAACAAATCGGCATATATCAAATATCCATATTAAAAAAAATATAAATAAGTATCATTAAAAAAACTAGAAAAACTAGAAAAATCATAAATCAGTAAATAATAATAATATGAGAATAAATGAAAAATCCAAAAATCCAGAAAAAACTCCCAGGCTCTCAAACTCCTAAACTCACAAAATTCCCAGCTTTCGTACCTGACTTTTCCAAGTACTTGTTCTACATTATTCTTTAAACTGTGTTTTTATCATGTATTCTTTTTACTTCACATAAGCCTGATAAAAAACTTAAGAAATTACTCACAGATTCTATGTTTTGTTTGCTCGAAATCTTACTTGACCGTCCGGATTATAATCACAGAGATTTTCTCAGAAAATGAATATCAAATAAGCAACTTAACCCTGATGATAAACTGTTGTTTATTGATTCAAGAGCTTGTAAAATACTTCACTCTATCTGAAAAAAACATGTTTGTCGCTTCACATCAGAACTGAGAAGACAACAGCTGATATATTTCTGATGCCATGCGTGACGTTACCATAATGCATTGTTTACAGCACTATTGGCGACTATTAGAACATCGCTGTGCCAATAGTTGAAAAAAATATAAGTCTAAACATTACGTTACGTTGCATAAAATCTTCATCGTCTTACGTATGTTAGTTTTATTAGCTGCGACATTTTCCAAAAATATTTTCTAGATTTGAATCAACAACTTTTCTCTTCTCATTGATATATGAAATGTCATATTCTTCAAACATTTTTCATAGATTTTTCTCCTCATCATTGAAATAAGTTTTTTGAAAGTTCTATACTGTTTTACTTTAGGGGACAGCCATAATTAGATTTGCCGGTCAGATAACGTACTCTGGACGTTTGGGGCGGGGAAGGGTACCTGTAATGGAAAGCTGATCGCCGAAGTCGTTATCAAGAAGAGGGTGTGGGGGGGGGTCAAAATAATAACGTCCAGAGTCGTTATCCGACCGGCAAATCTAATTGTGACTGGCCTCTTATTCACTATTATTTCCAAACGCCAATACGTAACAAATTCCGAAAGAGTTTGCTAAAATTATACTTGAAAATATCAAATTCTGCTTTAAATTATATTTCCTCATGCTAGATAGAGATTTTTACAAAACTCTTGCTAAATATTTTACAACAGTTGAACTACCATGTTGGCTACAAAGTTGTGAGCAAATTAAATTACCATATCAGAAAAATACATAAAAAGATTTTTGTTAGAAGTCTGCACTTAATATTAGCAGACGAATAATTTAAGAACACTTGATTTTCAATCCTTTACCACAGTATTGTTAAAATCCACAACATACATGTCATAGTGTTAACCATTACCTGACATAATATGGTGAAGAATCAAAAAGAGCCAATTATGACAACCATTTTCCAACTCTTCACTCCATATGCAATACATTATACAATACACAGGTCTAGAAATTCCAAAGGTTACAGGCCTCTCAGTAAGTGCGTGATCGATTGCACTATCGCGCACAGAGCTTGCGCGATTGAGTTTGTGTCAGCCAATTTCTTTTCAAACCTCTTATTATTCGATCGGCACAACTCATCCTTATTTTATGTAAAGAACCAGGTGGAAAGTAAAAAAGTTTAGGACCATTGACATTAATATTCTAATATCTTTTTTTTAAAGCAAAGTATCGCTTTTTACGCGATTAGAAATTTCACGGTTTCACGATCGCGCTGAAAGATTTTGCGCGATCGTTGCGCGATCGCGCTACACTGACAGGCTTGAGTTGTTTTAGCAGGTCCGAGATGGTGATAGTTACTGTTACTAGGATTCTTGGTGATGTAGTTTTAAACAAATCAAATGGTAAATTTACCTATAATTTGTAGACAATCCTTAA
>JAUKPT010002468.1:0-13232 GCA_032273505.1 Nanomia bijuga
GTTTTCTACCTCAAAAGCATGATACTTTCCCCATTTTTAGTTATTCTGCCAGATTTTATATATTTAATGCCAAATTTACTGGCCCTGCGTCCCAAATTTCAGGGTAGCAAAAAGGATCCAGGATTGCTGGGGGTGGGGAAAGAAACGGCATTGTAGGTCAGAATATTGACCCTTGCATCTGTCATAAAGGTTAGCCTGTAATACGTCTGGGTGATAGTAAGGCAGAGCTTCTCAAAAGTAAGTAGTGGCAATGATCTTTCTGATTCCAATTGAACACTATTCGTGACTTTCTTTTTTCTTTTCTTTTCGGAGAAACATTTTTAGTGAAGAAACTAAATTTTGAGAGCACAAAAGTCACTGGCAACAATTAGTGCTCGCACCACTTAAGAAGTTATTGAAAAAGTTCTAAGTAAACATAAAGATGCGGAAGTCATGAAAATCTCTTTGTGACTTTTGTTTTCTATTGCAAGAAACATTTTTAGTGGAGTTAAGCTAAATGTTGCAAGCACAAAATGTTTTAGTTGCAACAATTAGTGCTTGCACAATTCTCATTCAAGAGGTTGGCTTAGAGAAACATTTATAAAACCAATTATGGAGATGTAGTTTCTACATTATCAGCAGACGCACTCACGTGGCTCCCATTTTTAATGTAACTTCATATACACGTTTCTTTTTAATTCTGTCGTCCTGTCATCCAGATGCAACAGATACACACATGATGGATTGTCTGCAAATTATTGGTAAAATTTGCCGCTTCATTGGTTCAAAGTTACATCATCAAGAATCTTATTGGTTCACTAAAAATTCATATCATCAATTTTGACTTTACTTTAAGTATCAAATGATGACATTTCGAGATCAACCAATCAGATTTTTGATGATGTAATCTTCAACCAATGAAAAGGAAAATTTACTGATAATTTGCAGACAATTTCTAGCTGTTTTTTTACACTAATCTGTGCCTGAGAGAATGTCTTTTTAACATGTCAAAATTTGAGGTTACAGAAAAACAGGGAAGAAAATAAATCTTTCTCACAAACAACTGGATTAACAATAATTAATTGCTCAGTGGTTAGATTTCAGGTTTCGCAATGGAGCGACCCCAGTTCGATTCCTCCTGGGATGATCCCTGTAATTTAATCAAATCAATCACTGAAATAATGTCTGTCATAAGTGATCCCTTGTGGTGCGTTAAATTTGACAATGGATTCCGTTAAATGTTAATTGTTGTCAAATTTGTTGTAAAATGTTGATCCATCCCCGTTATTAGAGTTTAATATATACTGCCTCTATCGGGAATGTCTATGTAAATGGATAAAAAAATAGAAAAAGAAAGAAAAAGCATTTTGTCATATACTTTGATAAGGAGTAATGCGACTTTTCCTGATCATAGCAGATTTTATATAAAGCTTTAATCAACAACAAAAAATTGCTTACCTTCTTCTGGCATTTCTTCATCAGCAAATCCCTATTATTGAAAACGAATCAACATTAATGGAAACACATGAGAGAACAAATGCATTCTTCCGAATTGTTGTCACTGGATCACTAAAACAGCCATATTAGTCATTTTGGTTGATTATTTTTGAAGAGAAAACTAACTTCAAATTAAACTTGATTTGATTAGTTTCACATAGGTGTTTCATTTAATTTTAATTGATATAAAAATGTAAAAAACGAATGTAAATTGACAAATAACCATTTCACGAAGAAAATTTGTATATCATTTTTTGCTGTCAACAAATAAAAAACCACAGGTAATTCCGAAAACTGCAAATGACATGACTCATACAGCATTTCCGTACATAAGGGTACATTAATTACCAAAATTTCACACACTTATACTTCAATTTCGAGCAAAAACTTTAAAATTTACTGATCCAATGAGGATATGTAAGAAGCTTATTTATGGTACCCATTATATGAGGGCCAAATTTAGGACAAATACCAGTTCGAAATTTACATTGTCTGACATTTTTGGTAATTAATGTTATCTTATTTTAATCGTTTTTGAATAGGCAATTGAGTATACCTCGAATTCTTCTTCTTCATCACTGTCACCAAAAATATCAGCAATAAGGTCCCCAGCATCTTCACTAAAAGAATAATTAGACAAGTCAGTCAAACAAACATTCACTATCAAATGAATAACTTCGTAACTCATATTGTTTCATAAGATTGCATTATCAAAAATTCATGAAGCCAACTCACCCATCTTCATCTTCATCGTCTTTCTTTTCTCCATCCTTTTCTTTTTCACCGCTCGTTTCACCATCTTTTGCAACAGCTGTACCACTCGACTCACCACCATCAACAGTGTCAGGGACAGCAACAAGTCCATCGCCTTCCAAACTCGATTCTCCCTCTTCCTTCTCCTGTTTTTCTTCTTGTTTATCTTCACCTTCCTGTATTTGATCTCCTTCCTGTATTTGATCTCCTTCCTGTGTTTGATCTCCTTCCGTATCAACTGTTGTACTTTCATCTTTGTTTTCGGTCTCCACTTGCATTTCAATTTCCTCACCATCATCAGCTTTCTTCTCAACATTCTTCTCTTTATCTTCTTCCTCAACCTTATCTTCGGTTGTCTCAACACTTTCTGTTTCTGCTTCTTTATCACTTTCTTCATTTTTATCGTCTTCTTTTTCAGTATTGTTTGCAAATTCATCTTCATCTTTTTGCTCAGACGAGTCAGGAAGATGTTTAGCAGTATCTTCTAAAAGAGCAAATAAAATTGACACTTGCAAGTACAACTCAAGGATTAAGGTTTCTGCAAAACATTAGAAGCTCTATGGATAGAAGAACTGAATCCTGAATCCTCTAATGAACATGAGAGAGATATACAAACAGAGAACCTAATAATGACGTTGTCGTCATGATTCTGATCACTAAACTGTTTGTAAATAGGAATGATCTAATTTATACTTTTCATTTTAGATATAATTTATTTGAAAATGATTAAAATCTAAAAGCTTCACTTTTTTACCAACAGCATTTATATTTATTATTTCTTGTTGGTTCCCACTTACCTTCAGCAGATCATATAACAACATTACTTAACGAGAGATGAAACACTTCACTTTGCTACCTAAAATTAGGGATTATCACCAAATTTGGGCCATTTGATTGGTTAGAAATAACATCATCAGGACTCTGATTGGTTAAATTTAAAATGTCTTAATTTAATGTTTTGTTAAAAACAATGATAAAAGCATGAACCAATCAGAATTTTGATGTAATTTTCAACCAATCAATCAGCTAAATTAGTCAAAATTTGAGGATTAAGTCCCTTAGATTGTTCATCAAGAAATATTACCTTCCTCTTCATCTTTTTCTGTTAGATCTGTTGGCATTTTTTTTGCTCCAGTATTTTCAGTCATATCTGTCGGCATTTTCTTTCCTCCAGTATTTTCTGTCATATCTTTAGGCATTTTTTTTGCACCATTATTTATTTGGTTAAATTGTTGTTCAGTAGCGTCAGTATGCTGCAATATATCACTTATAATTTGTCCGTCGTTATTATCGCCCATATCATCTCCATCGCCGATATCACTAAATGGTGACGGTACAGGCGCATCAATATCATTGTCAATTTTCTTTTCAGTTTTTTCAGTGGTTTCGACATCAGTCTTTTTCGGTATTATCTGATAACCACTATCATTTGAGCTTTCATCGTTAAAATTCAGATCATGTTCGCTTTCTTGTGGACTAAATTTTCCCTCTGGAAGTTCATCTGGTTTTTTAGACATTTCCTCATCTTCATCATCACTTATGTTCTCAAATGATGATTTCTTACTTTCAGACAAAGCCTCGGGTGGGGGACTATCAGGTGGACTAATAGCTTCAAAATCACCCTGATCAGATACAGGACTTATAGGTTCAAATGATTTTTCATCATCCTTTTCAGTACTTTCAGTAGTTTCTTTTTTAGTATTTTCATTATTTTTTGCGAGATCAGCAGGTGGACTTATTGATTCAAATTCTATATCTTGAGCTACTGCTGCTCCTTCATTGTCACTCTCTGCATCCGAAATGTCAACAGCTTTCATTGATTTGTGTGCAATAACAGAAGTGGTAGTACGCCGACCTTTGTCGTCATCGCTGTCTGCTTCGTAATCGGAGAAATTAAGTTCGTTTTCATCATCTGATGGTAGTTCTGCCATACTGTTTATTTGAAAATACAAATATGAGTTTCCTGAAAAAAAACACCATTAACCAGGGAATAATTCTTATTTCACAAAAAAAGGGTTTAGTACTGAACTATCATGGTTGCCATAATCATTTAAGGGGGGTAAAATTCTCAAGAGTTTCCCACGCTTCCCATTTTACAGCATTAAGACAAAAATAGAAAATTGCTATACTCAACTCCATTATTAAAGATTTCAACAAGCTGTATCTGCCTGCTTCTCACTAAAAAATGTCAAAATTTGATATTTTGATAAAACTCAAAATGATTAAAACATTTTTCTGTGAACCAACCAGATTCTTGATGATGTAATTTTTAACCAATCAATCGCCTAATTTAGACATGACCACTGTTTCTGAGCACTGCAGTTAAATGGAAGGGGCAAAGTTTTCTTATGAATTGAAATAGGAAAATTCCAAGTTTTTCCTGACACCTGACTTCTCCTGGTCTTCCAGATTCATGGCAACCATGACTTAGTAAAAATCTTTATGAGAACATGGATAAGTTAAACAAACCTTTCGTTCTAAAGCATTTTCCTCAAGTTTTTTTTTTTAGTTTGGTGTGTGGCCTTTTGAGTCACTTCTTTAGAACTTTTCAGGTCTCAAGTATTATATATTCTAAAAAAACAATGTTACATGATGTATAATAAGCCATATTGTATCCATAACAACCAGCATAACTAAGGTATCGTTAAGGTGTAATCAGCTCCCAAAAATAAAGAGACAAAAAAAATACATTTATCATGGTTGTTTTGGCGATACTTTCTCACTTCATATACAAAATTAGAAAAATCTGATGATTATAACTCGAGAAAATATTCTGCTATTTCCTGCAGCTTAGTATTTGGCGAGAATGTAGGGAAATTGGCCGGCTATTCTGAGGGGAGGACTTCTATTATTGGTGTGCACAGTGTTTTCATGCACGCAGAATTTTTTTGAAAAACCCTAGACTTAATGAAAAGGGGTCGTAGTTGTAATTACCCTGAATAAATTGTGAATAACACACTGACTTATTTGTAATAATCATTCAAATTTGATTTTATATAGTTATTATATGCATAAGAAAATGTTATAATCATCAATTGTGAGTTTTCTATTCTTTTTCATATGATGAATAGATAATATTAATCATTATTCAATTTAAAAGATAGTTGATTTTTTATCATTTTGATATATCTATTCGTTTATCTGCTCTTTTAGTGGCACAAAACTTTAAATCTGAGTTTTGAACAAAATTTGTGTGCCAGAAAACCATGACAGTATCGAAGTGGGCCATTAGCAAGCAAGGGTAGATATTCAGGCCAAAAAGATGAATTCTATCCACCCCCCAGTTTTGATGAAGTGAATTCCGTCGCCAATTTTTCCGGCATTAAAGGGAAGTGATAGTGATTGAGCAAACAAAACTGGCTAGCTGGAGAAAACATTCCGACTTTAAACACCAAAAATCTATTGCAAAGTCTTCATCAAACTTGGGAATGGAATTAAAAATATATTTTCACATTGATTGCAAGTTGGGACTACCTTTATTTTAGAGGTCTTTTACCTCACACTTTAACTTACTACAACATCACCTACCTAGATTAAGTGTACTCCAGACGGTAATAGAGCTTACTAGGGTACCCTGAAATGACTCCTAAAATATATCTTTAAGAATAAGAAGAAATTTGAATGGAATTGATAAGTTGTGGCTATAAGGGAAAGCACAAAATGAAAGGGGAAATTACTCAAAATGTTATTTCAAACTGTTTTACCTTTTTGACTGAAGTATTCGGGACATTAGAGAACTACATTTTTTATTGAAGATTTTCATATTTCTTTTACAGATTAAAAGCGCTTTTAGATGAACAAATCTAAAGATCGTATTTGGTGATGATCCCCAAATTAAGCTACAGACCTATTTCCAGTCTACGTCATCTTTTTTGGCTCCAAAATCGCATGTAAGACTGAATACTACTGTCAATAAAGTTCACAAATCAACTATAAAATTGAATGCATTTGTTTAAATAAATGTTATATCGACAATTTCAGAACACAATGTTTTATGTTCCTTGTAATTTTATGTCAATTTATTCATATAGTCGAAGCTATATATCTGTAAAGATTTGGTGTATGAATAAATCCAATTCAATCAATCAGAATACACATTTGTATCAAAAACGAGCGATGATTACAGATTATCAGGTATTGTCCAAATTCATATAAATGAACACAGTTTTGGGGGTGAAATGCTGCAATGTAAACAAGTGTAATAAAATGGTGAATACAAGAAATTAAAGGGTCACTACACATCCCCCTGTAACAGGAAGACTTTGGTAAGGAATTGTTGCGAAATTATGGAAAATTTAGCTGATTGTTTGGTTAAAGATTACATCATCAAGATTCTGATTCGTTCATGAAGGAGTGTTTTTATCATTTTTGGTTTTAACAAAACATCAAAAACATCAATTTATGACAATATATAAATTTAACGAATTAGCTTCCTAAAATCTGGCAAACTAAAAATACAGTATACTTTCTTTAGTTAATCCTTCATTTATTATTGGGCTGCTTTCAACTTTTTATAACAAAAAATATAATTATTGACATTTGCAACCTAGAGCTAAAGTTGACATGACGCCATCTATTTCTAGGAAAGTCTATCCTTGTGAACTAGATTCTGCTTTAATTTTTGGCATTTAGAAAAGTTTATTCCTGTTATAGTTGCTATCCATCAATAGTCACCCATCATCAACAATAGTTGAAAATTGTCAATGATTCTCAATGGTTATAACAACTTTCTTCCTTTGAAAAATGGCCACTTATGGTGTCTATTTTGAAAATGAGAGAAACAGATAGCACACTGATGTATTCACTGTAAAAAAGGGGTGGTGTCATTTAAAAAGCTAGATCAAATAGTTACATCAAAGGCAAACACAGTCAAATCCATGAAAATTAATTCAAGTGAAAGTTCAGGGAGAAACAAATTCGCAAAAGTAGACCAACTGAGAATTTTTGATAAAGCTTTTATTTGAATTTTTTAAAACCCTTTTTTAAAGCTTCCAAAACAAGACAAACTATGGTATGTCATGGTTGTGCTTGTGGTGTACTTTTCTGACTGGAAAATTTGGTGTCATGGGGGAAGTAAATTGTCATTTCAGTGCTGGGGGACTTGGTCTGATGGGAGGACTTAAATTATGATGTCTTTTATACTTAAATGGTATGAGAGCTCATTAACTGCAAAAACAGATATTACAGGGTTTGAGTGGTAGTGTTAACAATAGATTGTTTGGACAGCATTTCCTACCATCAAAAAGGGGGAGGGAATCCTTGAAAAAAAGATTTCAACCTATCTTCTGGCCAGTAAAATTCATGGTGTAGTTATTTAACCTCCAACCATACACCCAATGAACTAATGAAAAAGAAAAAGCATGAATATGAGCATTGCTTTATTTTAGTAACAATACGATGAGAAAATTTATTAATTTATATTTATGACAAAAAAATTACAACAGTCAAGATAATGACAAAATTAAGCTGCTTCTACTACATCTAATAAAACAAAAACAAAAAAGCATTTCATTATAAAGACAAAAACTAGAAGATATGGTAACAGAACAGGAAACAATTGTGAGTTAAGAAAGACAGTCACATTCACAGAAATAAAAACTCCATAAGGCACTCATTTAGAAAACCATTAAATCTTAATTAGAAAACAAAAAGGATGTACTGATTATGTCTTTCATATATTTTTAAAAAAGACAAAAAAAATAATTCTGGGCTACATGTCAGATGATACTAAAATCAACTTGAAATTTTAAAGAATAATTTTAAATTTCATGCTGAAAAAAGGTCTGGCTAAATGACTGATCATAAATTCATTTTAAAAAAGTCTGATTGTTGTCATTCCTAGAATTATTCTTAAATTGTACTGATATGTGATTAACTGACTAAACAAAATTTACAAAAATAACAAAACAAAAATAATATAAAAAATAAGAATATACATGTTGAATATATTAACAAATTTCTAATTGTGATCAGTAATTACGTGCCAATTATGCTATATAATCACATTCAGTAACAAACTTTATAAGCCCAAACAAATTACAGTAGTGTAGTAAAATTGGGAAGAGGAAAAACAGGGAAAACATATAAGAGAAGTTGAGATGGAAAATAAACAGAATCATCCTTTGGGGTGGAAAAAAAGGGACATAATGTAAATGTAACACAACATTAAATACTATTTACAAATGTTTCAAGTTCTAATATTGAAGTTTGGGTTTAAACAAGACTTTGGTTTCAATTCATATAGATTTGCTTTAGATTATAATAAGAAAATAATTGTGAGAAAGCCTGATGTATAGCAATTGTTAAATAATCCACAAGTTAACAAAATTACATCATTCTGAAAAAAATGTTTCGCTTCCACTAATCCCTAAATAAATATTTGATAGTGAATTTAAAGAATCAAGAATCAGACTAGAGATACAAAACTCTTGTTTATTTTATCAGCTTATAAAAAATGTAAATAAATAAGTAGATTTTACTGAAAAAAATTCTTAGATAACTTATTTACTGTGAATTTCAAATCAAATTTCAACAACTTTTCAAAAATCTTATTCCTTTTCACTAGATGAGCTGCATTTTCTATAAGTTGACAAAAAGAAAATGATTTAAAAAAACTTGGCTATTACCAATATTACCAACTTAATTCAAACAGCAACATGTCAATAATCCGAAAAATCTGAGTACAAATTTACAAAAGTGAAAGAATAGCAACAGATTATCACAGAAGATGAAGAATTACCTCTCCGAACATATTCCATCCAAATAGTCCGTTTTTATTTTTAGAAAGATGTTGCTCACTCAGGATGGCCAATTCAAATATGGTTTTCCAGGAGCACCAGTAAAAAAGGACATATGGTGACTTTAATACATTCAATTTCATAAATCTCTGCAGACAAATTACTTTTTTGCAAGTACTGCAAGTACTTTGAGGAGTGAGGATGGCCACCCTGAAATTATAGTATCCTTTTTAGCAATATTAGAGCTCTATAATATTCAATTTATTCAAAAATAAAAGAAGAAACAATAAATTAGATGTCAATTTTAATAATTATATGCATGTAGAATTAGACATGGTTCTTCGTTTTTTTATTATATCTATAATTAAAGTGTCCATATTGTCCTATGTCCAATAAAAAATAATAACAGCAATGCTAACACCCAAAACTTTGTCTTATTGATCTACCTTTTTCTATAATTCAGTTATTTCTTAGATGCAGCTCATTGTCATCAAGCTACATCCACACATTGGATAAAATTATCTTATCTATTAACATATTGATTTTGCAATTGGAGAATACGACTCCCATAGCTTCACTAATTGTTGTTCTATTCCTAGTAATGATTCCAAATAACTTATTATCAATGCTTTAAAATCTCTAATGCGCATCATTTCAAATGCAGCCATTTCAACTTTGATTGATTTTGAGATGGTGTCAAACTCTTCTTCACCCTTCTCAACACGACGTTCCCACTCAACAACTTCGTCTTTGGCAGCTTCAACCTTATCTGCTTTCTGAGCCAATTCAAATTTGACCAATGCTTCACGTTTTTTCGATAATGTTGATTGAGCATTTTGCCAGTTACCCCATACTTTAACCCTTTGAGAGAATGCAGCTTTTACTGAAGCAATTAAACCAATATATTCCCTTAAAGTTTCTGATAACAAATAAAAGTCTGTTGATGCTTGTTCCGCATGAACCAGTTCAACTTTTTCTTCCAACTCAGCAAGCTGAGCCAAAGCTCGTGATAGACGAGAATGCTCCTCAGTACTACTTAGCAAAGAGACACTCTTTGCAAAAGCTGATGTATTGACAGACACTTCTCGACGCAGAGATACCAGCATCTCAGATGCTGCATGTAACTTTTTTACTTGTTGGTCAAGATCATCAATTCGACTTTGCTTCTCTTCAAACCATGAATCAGTTTCTGTCATTTTAGACGTCATTTTCGAGAATGCTTCACCGACACCTTTAGCCAGTCGAGACAAGCCACCCTTACTTAAAGCTGAAGTATTTTTAGCACGAGGAAGTTCTTCAGCTTCCAAAAACTCCTTAAAATCATGATCATCCAATAACAATTTGTGTTTTGAGATACGATTTAAAAATTTCTCCAAGGCATGTTGTCGTTTGGAAACAAAATCTGTACTGGCTTGGTCATCCTTAGAACCTTTAACTTTAACCATTCCAACAACTGACTTATCTGGAGGTGGTGGAACAATTCGGCCATAAGGCATGTGTTTTTCACTCAAGCGTTCATGAAGACCAAGAAAATCACTAAATCTACGTTTCACAGAAAAATCTGAGCGTTTAAAAGAAGCCAGAGATGTCTGTGTTGTAACAGAATATGCCATGTAGGCATTCATTCCATCGCCTACTTTCATTGGATCAGAAACTTTAATTACTATATCGAACGTATCTCCTCCTTCTTCTTCCGACAGTTCTTCTTTTGACTTTTCAAGCGTAAGACGAGGCTTCGGTTTTCCATCATCTTCGAGAGAGATTTCTTCATCAAATAATTTATCATCATCTGGTTCTTCATGTCCATTTCCAACTCCATTCTGTGGAGCTGGGTCGCTAAAAAGATCATCTTTAGAAGTCTCTCCAAAGATATCCACTTCTTCAGATGTAGGCTTCGGTGGTTCCTCTACTTTTGGTGGTTCCTCAACAGGACTTGGTTCTTCAACCTTCGGTGCCTCTGCAACAGGTTCTGCAACAGGTTCTTCTGTTTTCAGAGGATCATCTGTGACTGGTTCTTCAGTTTTAATTGGTTCCTCAACTTGGGTTGGAGAGGAATCACCAGGTGGAGGCGTCACAAATTCTTCACTTTCCTCCTTAGTTACAAGTTTACTTTCTCCAAATAAATCATCGTCTGCAGTTGAATCACCAAAAAGATCTTTTTTAGAATCAATTGAAGCATCAGATTTTGATCCTCCAAATAAGTCTACATCATCATTCTTTTCACCAAAAATGTCATCTAAATTGTCCTTTTTGGGAGCAAGCGATTCATCATCTGCCATTGCGGAAGCTAATTATAGATTTGACACTAAACAAAAGTAAAGAAACTCAAATGATATGAAAAAACAAGACCGTATCATGGAGTGATCAAATTATTACTACCATACAATATAGAGCTCCCCTACAAGTTAAGATGACCTTGTTTAACATTGTCTCAACAATAACTGTAACAAAAAGAAAATCAATAATAAATTATTGTTCAATGTTGTTTAGCATAGTAAATGGGAGGGGACCTAATATCAAAAGGTTGTCTGGAGAGAGCTACAAGATTGTTAACAAAATATCACTCATGCACACCTAAAGTTTGTGGCAGCACATGGTGTGACCAACAAGAAATTTTATGCCTAACCAAGAAAAGAAGAGGATCAAAATACCTAAAAAAGTCATTTTTGAGTCTGACAAAAAATTGATATTATTGAAGAACAACTTTAAATTTTACTATAATAGTTGTATCGTAGATGTTAATACTGCACTTTTGAAAGTAAACAAAAATTGTCACCTGTCATGTTTGCCGTATAAATTACAAAATGTTTACGTATCTAAAAATGATTATTATAATGATATATTATGACTTCTTTTTATAACGATTGTTAAGATATACTTTCACATTCACATTGTTATGTTATTGTAATATACAAGTTAAAAGAGGAAAAACATTGTAGAATGTTCATTTTCAGGATAATAAAACCACAAAAATTAGGGCATAAACCAGAGGTGATAAACTGATATGTCACTGCCGTCAATGTAGATAAAACCTTCTTTGATGCATTCTTTGATGCATTATCCGTGAGATTGTATTTATCATATATCTTCGTCATGGTCAACAAGCTGGAAATAAAAATATCTCAGCATTCTTGGCTTGGATACCAATATTCCAAATTTTCTGAACAATTGTAAACTCGTTAAATGTCCCTTCTCTTTAGTCACGTAATACATCATTAGTTCCAGCAACTAATATATTGTCAGGTCTTAGTTCATTCAAATGATGTGTCACAATGTGTCGCAATGTCATAGGTTATGGCACCAGGATGTCTATGAACTATTACCTCTTCATTGTCTTTATCTATTAAGGACCGAATTTGGGTTGCAGAGTTTACCTATCATGCTATCACCTACTATCAATGTTTAACTCCCTGTACTACATTGGGAGGACTAGTAACATTCACCTGCTTTTCCTTTGTAATGATTAAGGTATGAGTAGTTTCATTTTCATTACGAATAGTTAAATTCTGGATGGTAGGAAAATTATTATTGATGATCAATAATAATTTTCCTACCTAAAGAAAAGGAAGAGGAAATCCTCTTCCTTTTCTTTTGTCAATGAATGAAATAAATCCTTCAGTTAGTTTACTTCTTTTCTCAATTGATTGCATTGTTTTCGCTGGTTACTAATTTGTTGTTAGGTTTTCTTGAGTAACTTTGATTTTTATTTCCCTTCTCAATTCTTCTTTCATCTTCCTCTTATTTTTTTGTTCCTCATTTATTTTTAATACTTTTATTTTTGTTCTTTAACTGGACATTTTTGTCCCTCAAAAATAAAATCTCAAACTTTTGCCTTTCATTCTCTTTTTCTATGCTAACATTTTTGTTATTCATTAAATATAATGCTCAAGTTTAATAAAAGTTCATCATAGTTGCCAGCATACTTATTTTCATCGATCATGATATCAAAACTTGAGTTTAGTTTAAACTTTGAGCATTCTTCAGCTAGATTATTGATTTCTTTATTCTCATTTCTTTATTCTCTTTTCCAGAGAAATAAATAATTTATTCATTCATTCATTCATTCTTATGATCTTCCTTTTTATCATTATCATTATCGTGACTATCATCATCTCTATCCTCATCCTTACGATCTTCATTTTCATCATCATCATCATCATCATTATTTCCATCTACATCTTCTTGACCTTTCGTATCTCTATATCATCTTCAACAACAGGATTTTCACCATTATCAATCATGTCATTAGAAGCATTTACTAGAACC
>JAUKPT010002469.1:0-13230 GCA_032273505.1 Nanomia bijuga
TCAATTCACTCTCAAAAAAATTAGATCAAGAAAATACCAGGAAGGTACTTTCCGTAAAATTTCCTGCACGTTGGTATGGCCTGTAGTTAAGAACTATTACCCGAGAAGCGTTACCCCGATATTTGCCCTCGCCAGGGGACTTGAGCAGGGTGTTATTTTCCAGGAAGACCATAGATATCTAAAATGAAACATTTTCTCCATCAATACCCTCTTCCTTCAATTTTTCCCAACCATGATGTTAATATTTTTCTTAGAACGTTTCTTTATTTTATATCTAAGACTATTGTAATATGAGATTAGTTGCTTTTGCTTAAAGCAATTACTCTCTGCCATCTAATAGACGTTCCCCCCCGCTTATTAATTTTTGAAAAAAATTCCACCCAGGACATTCTTATTCCAACTCCCCTACTTATTAATTTTGACAGAAGGTTCCAAGCAATAGCACTATTAAGGCCATATTTGACTCATGTTTGCAACAAACAGCTATTAATTCTTGAGAATTTTTCCAACCCCCCTACTGTTGCAAGCACCCTGTCTATTAGAGAGCTGTCTATTGATTTACTTTCTATCCTTTAAAGGTTTACACTTTAAGAACCTTAATCTAGATCCGGCCATGGCTTGCGGTCGCAGATCTTTCGGCCGAAATCTGCTCGCAAAAATGTTGACAGTTCCAAATTATGGATAAATGTAGGCGTTACTCTTTATGCCGCCTGCAACGCCTACATCTACGTTTGTGTCCCCATGAAAAACTATGCCAGCTTTTAATAATTTTGGTTGCCTCAGTGTAATGAGAACTCTTTATAATGAGGTTAATTACCCAGTAAAAGTCCTATCATATTCAAACATCATTACCATGCACATTCTTCTAAATATGTCCAGCTTAAGCCGAGAAACTCAAATTTTGACTGTCCCATGTCTGTCCCGCTATGAAAACTACGGCAGCTTCTGAACACAGCTTAAATAATCATAGTTATGATGTATAGACTCTAATACTAATGAGGTTAATTGCCCTGATTTTTCATCAAATACACATATTTATTTGGTATGAAGAAGAAGAGACGTTATAAAGATAAATACCTATTTAAAAGTTCAAACACAAAAATCATGTAAAGATGTGTCGGGGGAAGCACGATTAAAAATTTACTCGATTCAAATGAAATATGTTTTTAATGAAAGGTGTGTATTGAATTATTAATCGCCCCCGTCTCATAATAATCTTTTCTAAATATTTGAAAAAATGCAAGATGAGAAAAGGGGTGAAGAGATTGAAGGTTGCACAGGCGATGCTTGGTTGACATTTTAATTGCAAGTAAGGGGGTTTATTTTATTTTTCGTAATTATTCTATAGTATTTGAAGGGCAAATTGACAGGATTTTTTATTGGTTATAAAGAGGGTTGAAGGTCAGTTAAATTGACAGATCAGAAAATGAGATGTAGAGAGTATTTGTTCCCAAGGTTTTCGTAAAGGGAACGTGTTTGGGTTATGTTTTCTTGTTGAATCCTTTGGTACCCTGTCCTAAAATCTTAATGCACAAATTGATAGAGCCTGTTGAGATTTTTTATTCATTTTTAAAGTCTATGTGGGGAGGAAGGAATTGAGAGAATAAAATACATGTGTTTATCATTTAGTAGCTCTTCATTCCCAAAATAATTTTAAATTACTTTAAAGGATAACATGTTGCACGGGGGTAACATGTTGCACGGGGAAGCATGTTGCACGGGGATAACATGTTTCACGGGGGTGACATGTTGCACGGGGGTAACATGTTGCACGGGGGTAAACCGGTGCGAATGTTGTGAATTTTCCTTCGCAACTATCTCCGGCATTGAGCAGAGACCATATACGTTTCTCATATGGCCTGCTCACTCCAAATTTGTTCCAAATTCTCTTCTTCTTTATCATCATCCTCCGGTTTGGGCTTTCCCCTGCTCAACCTCATATAAAATTTCACAACTTTAAGGATTCGTCATTGTGACATCATTTTGACATCCTATTATGTGAAAATTAGAATTTTGTAGGTATAAAACCAACATTCAATGCCTTGTAAAGTATGCCTTCTAAAAGGATTTATTTAGTATTAGCAATACCATGTCAAAACCCAGTTTATGGATTGGCTGACAGATACTTTTAAAAAACAGCAATAATAAACTTTGAAAAAAATGGATATATGCTTTATCCGTTTAAGATTTGACGCATTATACGGTAAAAACACTCTCTTGACTCAGCAGTAAGCGTGCTAAGAATACATCAATCAGTATACAAGTTATTTCTGCAAATTTGTACTGTACATCAACACGAGTAGAGGGATAAATGACTCATCTAAATCTCGTCCACCTTTGATCAGAATCTTTAGGAATCCTCCGGAATCTGTAAGAATCTTTCGAAATCCTTTGGAACCTTTCGGAATCTTCTGGAATCTTTTTGAATCTTCGAAATCTTAGGATTCTCGTCCCCCAAAACCCCTTTATAAGTTAATCAACAAACATGTATTCTTTTCTTTAACACTTTTTCTTAAGAAATCAAAAGCTTTACATTAAACATCAGTAGAACACTTCGTAAATCTTCCCGACTCAGATAAAAAGTCGGAAAGATTCACAAAAGAATTCCACTGGTGTTGACTTGAGAACAATATATTTTCTGTAACCTACAAAATATTCTTCTTCCTTTAAACCTTGCATTTTCTTCTTCTTGCGATATTTCCCTAAAATATATTAACCGTTTAACCGTGTGCAGAATAGATGAATACACCTCTTATTAATAGCCAGGATCTTGTCTATTTTTGCTTTTTGGATCTCTCGAAATCTTTCAATAGTCGGAATCTCTCAAGAAATCTAAGAACTTTTAAGAATCATTCGGAATCATAAGTAATCTTATGGATTCCTTCATTATTCTATGGATCTTTTGGAATCTCATTCCTTAAGATCCGTTTTAAAAGAAAACGTAACTTTTCCTCCTTTTCGACCAAAAAGGTACTTCAATGTCTTGACAATTTAATTTTTCTCGATTCGATTTTGACGTATATGTTACATAGCACGTTACAGCGTTAAACCGAGCTACTAATCCGTTTTTTTAATTCCAAAACCAACATTTACTTTGTATAAACAACGGAAAACCCGTTATATCAACAAACGCAAGAGTATCACTCTTAACCTTAGACTAGTCCACGTGACTAGTTTTAACTAGTCCAGCTATACCAAAAATGACTAGTCTAAACTAGTTAAAAATAGTTAAAGCTAGTCCAGCTGACTAGTTTAAACTAGTCTAGCAGGAGCCGAGCTGGACTAGTTTTGACTAGTCATTTTTGGAATAGCTCGACTTGTTAAAACTAGAAAAGTGGAAAAGTTAAAACTAGTCATTTTTGGCATAGCAAGACTTGTTAAAACTAGTCACCTGGACTAGTCTAGGGTTAAGTGTGCAGTCCGCATCATTAACTATATTTTGTACAACTTTCAAAAAGAAATGGAGATGTGTACGGGTATGAATTTATAATGACGCCCTGCCCAAGTGCCCCGGTGAAAGAAAACATATGTCCGGGAAAATATTTGTGTCCGGGTAACAACGGGTACGACCGGTGAAAAAATCCCACCGGGGACCAACAATTGTCACCAGGGACCATTTATTATTCAACAATTGCCACCGGGAACCGCCAGTACAGAACTGACCAGGGTAGTTTTCATCGTGGCACTTAGTCAGGGTATTAAAAACGTTGCACTTTTTATGTAGTACGATCTCATAAAAGCAGTTTTTTAAATTCAAAACTTCTGATCATGGAGTTTTAAACTCGATTTCTATAAGAAATAATCTTTGATCGCACATGCCCAAGTCACTCATTTTAAATTTGGGAAGGAGATCGAAGGATCGAAATAAAGTTTAAATCCAGTGAATATATCAGTACTTTAACTACGTTCCATCATTTCTTTCTAATTCCATTATAAGTACTGCAATCCGTAAAATCCATAACTGTAAATCCATATTGCACGATAAATTTTAAACCAATATCCATCTTTCTAACCAGATCGAATACCCAGCGGATGTACCAATATATGATCATACGTTCATCATTCTGTTATAAGTATTGCAATCTGTAAAATTCTCCATCGTAAAACAATTTTTCAAGAAAAGTTTTAAATTCAAAAACATCTTTTTAATCGAACCAATTACCATGACACACCATTACTCTACTTATTATTTGTTCCGCGGTATTGAAAAAGCGTGCACTTTTGGTGATTATTATTGATGATTGTGTATCAAGAAATTGGAAACAAGCAAGAACTTTGATAGAGTATAATCCAGGAAGATTTTCCGAGCAGAATGAATTTCATATCACAAAAAGCGACTCTTTTCTCTTTCCAATGATGTAAATTTTACTACAAATATTTTGGCCAACAGCAAAATTAGAAATATAGGGATGAAATAAAGAGATTTCTATTGTTTCGCACCCTAAAACAGGGAAGAAATAAAGCAAAATAGAGAAATAGCGGTGGAAGAAATAGGAATTTTTGGCCAAAATATTTACCGTTGTTTTACTAAAAAATAAAGAAGTATATGATGAGAAACGTCATTTTTATCGATTTTCTCTTCTTCTACTTCTTCATTTTTCAAAAAAACTGTTATCATTGGACAGAGAAAAAAAACTACTTGGATATTTTCCAGTTTACGTTCTTGTTTCAACTATTTGATACACACTGTATATCCTTTAGAGATGCAGCTAAATCTACCATGCTGGTGATTTGAAAAGAACCACGAGTTACACGCTAAATAAATATCCCAGAATACAGAATACACCAAACATACTTCTTATACCGCACAGAAGCATACAAACCCTTCCGGTTTCAATTCATATTTTTATCCAAGATATCACCTGGTCGAAATCACTCCATTTTATCTTTCATTAAACTTCTAAACAAAACAAAACACAGCAAATATAAATATAGATAGAAGCATTGTAACGAATGAAGAGATTACAAAACATATTTTGACAGATAAGTCTGAAGATTATCAGAATAAACTGACACTATGTCACGTTAATGTATTTCGTTCTTGTGTGTGCTTACTAGAAACAAATTAAACATATATTTCAAAAACGTGTTCAGATCTGTCAATTTATAGGTGAAAACCAAGATGTTATATCACTTCACTTTTTAATGATTGTTTTTATTACTGGTTTCTACGCATATACAAAGAAATGACATAATCTATTTTTGAAATAGACTTGAAATGTAAGATATAAAATATCCTAGAATTCGTAGTCCTATTTTGATTCCTTCATTGATTCGTTGGAAATTAAATCATGAAGAATCTGCTCATCATCGTTTTGAGTTATGACAAATCATCGAATCGTGACGTTTTTTAAAAATGACCAATCCGCTGCGTCTTCATGATGTAATTTAGAACGAATCAAACGGCTACACGAACCATATTTTTAAAAGTATACTACATGTGTCTTCATTTTCATTGCAATCTACTTTAAAGGTATTTTTATATAACAATTTCATATTTATTGAGCAATCAAACTGAAATAACACATGTTGCAAGTGCGTAGTAGCGTGAGGGTGTGCGCATGTTTTCTTTATTCATCGTCATTGTGACCTGCTACGTAATTTCTTGGACCTTCTGTATATCCTACTGGTTTGTACCCTGGTGGCCCTAATTAGCGTTGGTTAAGGGTAGGTTTGGCTAAAGACAAAAAGGATATTTCGAAAAGGCATGCATTAGAAAACTTGATAGTTAGGATTGATTCAAAGAAAAGGATTTCGAAATTCTGGAAAAAGACAACTCGAAAAAAGCAAGATATTAAAAAATCTTCCATGGTTAAAAAGGTTGCATTCATATATAATGAAATTCTAGAAGAGCTGAAGGCCCTTCAGCTTCCCCGCATCGCCGCCTCTGTAGAGTCGGTGTGAGATTGAAACAATTCCCCCCTTCAAACCAAATATTGGCGTTAATTAAGGTCCTGTCCCCTCTCAAATAATTTGCCCCAAAATGCCACCTGAATGCTTACCGCAACCCTATTGATTTCCAGTTAAAGGTCACTGTTTTTATTTCCTTTTTGATTAAGAACCAGAAAAATCTTGCTCTTGTCTTTGTCACGATATTATTCACTTGTGCTAATTCCCCTTTGATATTGCCATATCCAGTCTTAATTTGTTCTTGTTTTGTATCTAAACCCGCGGTAAGGAATCCTTTACTTGCATTGACCAACGTGCAAAGGATGGGGATTCGCTCATCCTTACAAAAACAGTCTTGTACTCTCTAATAGACGACCCGCTTATTAATTTTTGAAAACATTTCCACCTAGGACATTATTATTGCAACCCCCCTTCTTATCAATTTTGATAGAATGTTCCAAGCAATAGCACTATCAAGGCTTTATTTGAATAATTATTGAGAATTTTTCCAACACCCCTATCATTCCAACTCCCCGACTATTAATTTAAGAGATTTTTTCCGACCCCCTACCATTCCAACCCCCCCGTCTATTAGAGAGCAGTCTTGTAGTCAAGGTACCTCAGAAACTATCAACTTTTTATTCATTTCGTTTTTAACTTTTTCTTCTTCTTTACTTTTCTTTGTATCTTGCATGTACGAAAACCTGTACCAGCATCTGTACTGTTAACCAAAGTTACGTATTGAGGGGTTGAACACTTCATACCATTTACTATTTGTAACAACAATGTAATTCACAAATTTTGATTTCGAGGTCACTTACTGAATATATGTTAATTGTTTTGACCATAAAGAGGTCAAATCGAACTTTATATTGATTGAAATATGATATAAGAAAAGCGTTTGAGCCGAAATTTCATTATCTATGCTTTCTATACCTATCGTGGGCGTGTTTCCGATTCTTAAAATTAAGGATTAGCTCTTTGGCTGCGTTATGTTTAGAAACACCTTTTGGTGCCAAAAGAAAAGATAGAGAAAGTTTCATAGTCATGTCGCTGAATTAAAACCCAAAGTTTATCCAATTATTCAATTATTTCACCTAAAATCGAATCGGCCTCAAAAAAGAAATTTTGAATAGAAAAATATGCTGAAAGATTTTATTGTTCATGCACATTTTATCACTATATCAATCAAATTTAATTTAGTATGCTAGTGTGATAATGAGACATTAATATTGTCACACTAGATAAAAATATAAGTAATAATATAAATAATAATAATATAAAAAAAATATATATAAATAATCCATATGACCCGATTAATCTAATGTGACATGACCTAATATTTATCATGTCAGGTATTCAGTCAGCGAAAGTGGCACCAGGGTGGCAAAAAAAAACGATGGCACGATGGTAGAGTTTTCGCAAAGCCGTGGGTTAAACTCCCGGCCGGTCAGACCAAAGTGTTGAAAAATGGTACTCATTGTCATCCTGCTTAGCACTCGGCATAAATATTTTGGCGCAGGATAAGCGCTGAAATCAGCAGTGGCGATTCTAGATATATTTTCTCGGGGGGAGGGCCAGGTAGGGGCAAGAAATATTGTACAATTTTAAAAGGCAAAATATCAAAACATACCTAAAATAAGCAGCTAGCTTTCATGTTGTGGGGGCTAAGAAAATTTAATATTGTGACGACGTTCAAGAAACTTTGAAAATCGGCCACTCTGGATTGGCTAAATTGAAATTTAAGGGGGGGTAATGGTCTTATTACAATGGAAAAATTCTACTCGTTAATAACATCAGCTGCCGCTATTGAGAATGTGTTGTGGAGAGAGCCCTTTAATGTAATGAAAACATTTTAAAAGATGGAAAAGAAAACTAATCTATTTTTTCTAATATATGAAAAAATTCAAGAAAAAAAATTCTAGGGGGGGGGGGGGGCAAAGCAGGGGCAAGAAAAAATCCTCGTGCACCCCGTAGAATCGCCAAATCAGGGATAGGAGTCTCGCCGATGCCTTCCCTACGGGTAGCAGCCAATGGAAAGGGAGCATTCGTGTACTTACTTATTTTATTCAGTCTGTCGGAAAAGACCAGCCAAGAAGCAAAATTAAAGCATAAGTCATTATTTAGATGATTCATGGCCATCTCAATACGGCTGATATAAAACGACTGATATCTAGACACTAATTGCAAAAAGTACAAAGTGTCTATATATCCCCCAATAATTACTCCCAAAAGATGGATGGTTGCATACACATTCTAGACATGCCAGAAAAGACCACTAGTTTACTAGTTTGATAGGTTTGACAGGCGATTGCCTAAGAGCGCCCAATTCAATTTCCTGTCGGGAAGATATCCGGCCTTGTATTGAGATGATTAGAAATAGAAACTTGTTATAAATGCATACCTTCACCTTTATACCTCAAAATACATTACACACGTTTTCTTGACAACGAACTCCAAATCACTAATCCACACTTAGTGTCTTTTTACGCCATGATGAAAAGTTATATAAGATAGAAAAACAATGGCTAGTTTCTTGGTTTAGAATTTAAATATTTTACAAAAATACAAAAAAAACGACGTGATAAGAGCATCTATCTATTATATAACATCATTCTCTCTCTACTTTGTGAACAGCATGGTTGACGGCTAACACAAACAGCTTCGAGCCATAATAACTTTTGATACGAACAGATTCTCACAGCAAGATAAACATTTTGCATTTGGCTAATAAAATAAGACCTTTTAATTGACGTGTGTGCGAACACGAATGCGTTTTGCAATCATGGTGGCAAAAAAAAATATACTGCAATAATATTTGTGGCTATAACAGATAAAATTCTTCATTTTATTTTACAAAATCTAGGAATATACTTTGTAAGGTAAGGGTTTGCACTTGTGACAACACATATTTGGAGTAGATCGTTTCCATGCTTACTGGGGAACATCAAAGCACAGTCAAATTCCATTTAAAATTCTAGCTGGATTTCGCTTCAAAAACAGCTCATTCCATTGTTATAGGTACTTCTTGAGCGATTAAGATATTCAAAAAATCGAGTTGAGCGAAGAATTGAATACAGCGTTACTACTATAGAACTCAGTCGCGTGTCTAGTATTAACATACGACATCGTTGTATCTTGAGGTAAACTTTTGTGCACTATTAATACCACGTGACTTGAAATTGTTTCTATTATATATCAGGATTAAATTTATTATGACGTTATTCTCAATTGGTTAATAAAAATGGTATTGTTTCGAGTAATCGTTTTTATCAATAGATTTCAAAACATGGGGTGATTATTTATCGGTACCACCATCGACAATAACATTTATAGATCGGGAAAGTTGGCGTTTTATTGGTTAAATATTACATGATCATAAATCATATTGGTTAATTTCAAAATTTCACCATTCGATGTTCTGTTGAAATCAAAAATAATGATAAAATTCTAAAGTAAACCGAACAAAATCTCCAAGATGTATTTAAGCAACCGATGAAATGATAAAACTTACCTTTTTGAGATATGCAAATTCAAAACCTTCTTACCGTGCTTTAAAATCCTTCATATAGTACGAGAAAAAAAAATAGATTAGACTGAACATAAATCTTTTGGTTTCATATGACGTCACAAATATCATTGCCCTTATTATGTTTTTCATTATAAAGTGTTAGCTACTCATACCCTTCTTTTGTTCAAAATCCAAACACCTATTTAAATATTAAATGTACACCCTTTTTTTTATAGAATAGTACAAGATAAATATTCTTTACTTTTTGGCCAGATTCATCCTGATTTATTCTTGACATATTCATAGTATACACACATCATGTAGGAAGGTAATTAAAATTATGCCCAGAATTTTTGATTTTTTTACGAATCAAACTAAGATTTTGGATTGATTAAAAAAACAAACAAAAAGAAACTAATTAAAGAAAAAAAATCTTAACGAAAATTCAAGATGAAAATAATCTAAGCATATTCTTACCTTTTTGTCAAATTTCATCTTGGATATCTCAAAGTATTCAAATCTTTGTTATTCCAATTTCCTTCTTATATGATATATGATTGATATATATTTTATATATTAATATTATCATCAGCAATTATGAACATTTTACAACACTCGTCCCGTATTTTAATTGTATTGGGACGTTGCTAGTTAGCCTTATACAACCTCTTAGTTTTATCGCATGCCTCATGCCCATTTCTCTTTCGAAAATAACAAAACATGTAACACTGATATTATAGAAAATGGGTTTTAGATAAGATAAGAAATACTTTTCTATGAAAAATTAATTTGTCATTGGGGTTTTTACGTAAGTTATCGACGAGTTCGTCTCTCACAAAAACATGCTATATAAGGAGGTTGGAACTAACCAGTATTCTATTTTGCAAGGTTTCCAGTTCAAAATGTCAGCTTTACT
Organism: Nanomia bijuga; assembly: GCA_032273505.1. Classification (NCBI taxonomy): domain Eukaryota; kingdom Metazoa; phylum Cnidaria; class Hydrozoa; order Siphonophorae; family Agalmatidae; genus Nanomia; species Nanomia bijuga. Next base: position 10,317 of record JAUKPT010002469.1, read on the forward strand.
CCACCAACATGCTTCGTCGTAAGGGATTGTCTACAAAATATAGGCAAATCTGTCGTCTCATTGGCTAGAAATAACATCATGAAGATTCTGATTGGTTCATACTTCATTCTAAAATGTCATAATTTGATGTTTTGTTAAAGCTAACACTTATGATAACATTCTTAAATTCTTCATGATGTAATAATCAGCCAATGAGACGACAGATTTACCACTTATTTGTAGACAAGTACTAAAGTTGACAGTCATCATTTGATGCAGGAAATATTCTTATTGAATGAAACTCAGTGCTTAGAAGCCTTTACACTTGAAAATAAAAGGGAATCAGAATCAGAATCAGAATAGTATATTTCGTAGATATAAAAATAAATACAAAAAAAGAAAGAAAAAAATAGTTGACATATAAATTGACTAAATCTCAACAGACGAAAGATGCTAGAACTAAGAAATTATGATGATTTTAGTATAGGTACTTATTTTTAGTCTACAAGGAGTGACTAAAAGTCTCAGACTTATTTCAGTCATCCCTGCCACCCGCACATTTGCCCTCCCCTCTCCCCTAAAACCCTCATTAATTTGTCGCTTGGTCAAAATACAAAAACAATACGAGAACAAAATAAAAATAAAAATAAATATATGTAAAAAAATAAATAAATAAAAAAGTAAATGCAAGTGTTGATTTATTTGTATTGAGTAGTTACGATAATTTTGCTGTTTCGTAGGGAAAGTAATTTCTTAAGGAAAGAATATTTATTGTATTTCATAAAAATGTTTAAAAAATGTTTAAAAAAGTTTCATATCTCGTTCTTTAAAAGAAAAAAAATCGATTTTTAACACGCGCGATTTGCCGAAAATGTAAAAATTGGTGCATTACTACATGGATTGAAAACAGCGTGTTTGTTGACAAAAAATAATGAATGGTTACAATACAAAGTATAGGGCTGTGATGTGAATTTGAAATAAGCGTAAACAAAAGCCTTAAAGAACAAAAATTGAATTTAAAGAATTCAACAACTTTCATTCAATTTGTATGCGTTTTTACATCGGATCAAAATAATATTACTTCATGTGATTTGTTGATACGTCGCGTCGGTGAGTGATGTAAAACAAAACAATAACTATATTATTCGAGAAAATAGCTCGTATCTATCCCAACTTTGATGCAATTCTTGATGATAAATCGAAGTTCATCTTCCTGATGAAACACGAAAACATTGATGTCACAAAAATGATGGCACTTTTTCTCAAAAAGTCATTTGAAACTAGTAGCACTATCTAAGACCAAATTTTACTGCCAATTTATATCATATTTTTTAGTTGTTTTTTTGCTGTTTGAAACTGTTGATATTCCTAGTTCAAATTGAAAAAAGAAAAGCACGATTGTATTCAAGAAGCATTACTCGACCTAATCCCGTTTTTACTTAAGACTGTCGAAATCATTTGGAATTTAAATCAAAATGGGCATATGGTTTGCATATACCTACGGGAAAGCGATTTTATATCGTACAAAGAGAGTGATATTGATAACAATATTGGCTTCTAGGAATATGTGTTGATAATGGGTGATTTTAATTTTCCCGAAATCAACTGGGAAGCTAACATTAGAACATCAGCAGAGCACCACAAAGCATCAGAATTTCTTGAAAAAACTCTAGATGCAGAGGGACTTGAAGATATGAACTGGAGAAGCATCTTAGAAAACCTTTAATGTACAAGAAAGTTGGGAATACTTGAAGGAAAAGCGTGATAAGTCTATTAAAGAACACATATCAACATAGGTTGTGGACAAAAAGCAAAGAAAAATACCATTGTGGATGAATAAAAAGGTTCTTGCGATGGTCAAGGTCAAACAAAGGTCTTGGAGGAAATATATCGGTTCAAAATCCAGACAGAACCATAATATGTTTGCCAAAGCTAGAAACCAAGTGCGATTGGGATCAAGGAAGGCCATGAAAGATTTTGAAAAACAAATTGCAAAGGAATCATGCGATAACATATGTGAATTATAGATTGAAGACAAAAGTTAAAATAGAAGACATCAAGAAATTTGATGGCAGCCTAGCAACATCAGATGTGGATAACTAAGGCCTTTTCTGACATGTTTACAAAGTAGAATACACAATCATTCCCAGCAGTGCAAAAGTACCCAATTGAAAAACCCCATTGAAAAGGTCAATATTACAATTGAAGATGTAAGAAAAAAAGTTAGAGAAACTAAATTGTTCGAAATCACCAGGACCGGATAATCTCCATCCAAGAGTACTTAAAGAGCTTAGTAGTGTTATTGCAGAGCCCTTAGCTTTAATTTTCCAAAAGTTGTACGAAAAAGACGCATTGCCAGACATATGGAAGGTGGCTAATTTATCCCTATATTTAAAATAGGAGATGACACACTGCAACCAACTATAGACCAGTCAGTCTATTGTATGCAAAATTATGGAAAGCATTATCCGAGAAAAAAATTATCGGATATCTTGAATCGAATAAACTTCTGTTACAACATGGATTTTTACCAAACAGATCGACTATAACGCAACTTCTTGAAACGTTTGAAATTTGGACAGTGGAACTGGACGAAGGAAACATCTTAGATGCTATTTATCTTGATTTCATGAAGGCATTCGATACCGATTTTCTTTTTTCTATTTATAAACGACCTTCCCGATATTGCCAAATGCAGGATCAAACTATTCGCTGACGATGCTAAAATATTTAAAGCGGTGAATGACAAAACGGGCTGTGAAGAGTTGAAAAATGATCTGTTCGAAATGGAAAAGTGAACCAAAACATGGCAGGTGAGGTTTCACAGGGCCGTATTTAGAAAAATTCAACATAGGTGCAAAAAATTCACATGGAGTCCCCCCTCCCCAACTCCCCCCCTCCCCTCACAAAAACCCCGCCGTTACAGTAGCCAATA
>JAUKPT010002470.1:0-13229 GCA_032273505.1 Nanomia bijuga
ATCACCCCCTGGATCAACTCATGAACGATCACAATCACTGATAGGGTGTTAATTCTTAATTTCAATATATTATATAATCCAAACTTAGCATTTTGTGATCGTTCATGAGTGATACTATCACCCCCTGGATCAACTCATGAACGATCACAATCACTGATAGGGTGTTAATTCTTAATTTCAATATATTATATAATCCAAACTTAGCATTTTGTGATCGTTCATGAGTGATACTATCACCCCCTGGATCAACTCATGAACGATCACAATCACTGATAGGGTGTTAATTCTTAATTTCAATATATTATATAAGGGGTGTATGGGTGTTTTGTCGCTTTTGCTATAGTATATCGTACTATATAAGTGGGTGGTGGTCTGGGAGCGAAAATGATGTGAGGTACTGATATATGTTGCTATGTAGTACGTTGACCCCCCCCCCCCCACCTGTGGGATAAGACAATCTGTAAAAGGTTAAACTTTGATTAAAACCTTTAGTTTGTCAGGAATGGTATAAAATATCGTTCATAGAAGTCACAGAAATTGCTCAAGATTTTGTACAAGTCATTAGAGGCTAACTTCAAAATGTCATTTTATCTGTAGATTATATTCGTTCTAGTAAGAATATATTTTCCGCTATAATGATACTACATGCCAGATAAACAATTTAATATTTATTGATCTTTTATAAATTTATAGAAGCAATATCTGCTGGAACTGCAGCTGATTCGACTGAGCAAAGCGATGTTGAGATGAGTTCGAATTTGTCCGGTAGTCCATTTTGTGAATCACCGGTCGCTTTCTCGAACTGTTCACAGCAATCGCAATCGTCGCAAGAAGAAGACGACCTCGGCGAGTACCAAGAGAATTCTGAAGAGTCTGGGAACGAATATGATGATCAGATGAACATGCATCATGATGAAATGTTCATCATGGATCATGAAGACGAGGTAAACTATTTTGGACTTTAAATTGTTAATAATGATAAGGTTATACAGTTCCTATTCTCGAGAACTGGAGCAGGATCATGTTTGAGTAGGACACCTACCCCTTCCCAGGGTACTACATTTCCAGCATTTTCCAGCTACTGTGTTGACTCTTTTTACCAATTATCAAGAAAAATATCAATAAAAAATTCAAAATATTTCATGCAAAATGAGCAAAAATAGTAAGAAAAAGAAATGATAATAATATTTCTTACACATTTCTTACATACGTGCCGGAAATGAGTATCCTCCCCTCCTCTGCCCTTCCTTCGATAAGGGAATGTTTTTTTGAATATAGGTAATACTAAGGCAAATTTGTCTAAATTAGAGCTTGACTTTTAATTGTTTCAGTAGAATTAAGGTTTCAAAATTTGATTTGTTGAATATCATATATTAGGACATGATTGATTCAAAATGAAATATCATTGAATTGTGTCATTGTTTCTCTGTCTCAGTTTGTAGGTGCTTATTTATGTGTTAACTTTATTCACACTGCTAATTAAAATACTATCATTCAAAAATGTAGCTGTTATTCATACCAAAATAATTCTCATTTTCTTCACATAAATGGTCTATTCATAATTAAAGCAAAGCAATGAACATTTCAAGTGAGAAATTTTGTGTGAACAGTATAAGTAGGAGATTTTGGTGATTGGTTTACTTAAGTATTTTTGCAGCTAAGTATTACATTTTTAAAGTAATCAATCCAGGTGGCGCGGTTATAATTTTAACCAATTAGAGTGTTCAATTAGTGTTCAATTCACAATATCAGTCTTCATGATAAATATGCAGTTGTTCATAGCAATTAAGTTTCTTTAAGAAAGTTGCCCTCATCAACAAATTATTTAAAAAAAAAAAAATCCGGCTAGAGAATTTGTTCTCTTTTTGTCCTAATAACAACTATTTTTTTAGGTTCACATGCTTGAAGCACCTAAGCATTACGAGTGTGAGGAAGATGAGTTGTTTCGTAAAGATTTTGATCGTATTCTTGGTGACAGTTTAACTGATCGACTGAGCGATAACATGAAAGTCACTAATGTTGATATTGCTATACCGATGAACCTGAAAGGTATGTGCTTTAATTGTGTGACCATTTGTGAACATTTTGGTTCTATAATCTCAGGTTTAAAATCTCTTCTTGGAATTTATGAAAATGGAAGAGGCACTTTTCTGATTTTTTAAAATAGTATTTAATTGTTTTGATCAAAGATATTATCAAAGAGATTAAATGAGAGAGAATTTAAGAAATTTTCGCGAATTGACATTGTTTTGAGGTTTCCTCAAAACATTATTTTTTTCAAATAGTAAGATTTTTTGTATTGCAGTAGATATCTATTGATAAAATATCTTGTTACTGTTTTGTTCTATATAGTATAGATTTTCTAATTCTTGTCTAATCGGACTGATCATCTACTCAGAAACAAACCATTTACTTCAAAAAATAAATAGTAAAATACTAAATTTCTTAATGATAAACATGCACTTTTAGGAAACCGGAAAAAAGGACAATCCACCGAAGAGACTTCAGATGGGGTCAATTTTGTTCTAATGTTGAAGAAGAACAACAAACAAGTGTTGAAAGGTCTGAGTATACCTCTAACATCTGATCTCGCTGCCAACATCCGCAACAAACAACTCGCTGAGCGTGCTGAACACGAGGAAATGAAGAAACTCGTGTTAGATTATAATCAGAGACAGGAGGAAGAGTCTTACAATGGTAAACTATTGTTTTTCTGCATTACAGTCTTCAGAATTAAAAACTAAAACAATTGCTTTTCAAAGACTTATTAATTACTATTTACTACTAATTGACGTTTTATTTAATTCTAGTCAACTAATCAACAATTCACATCTTTCTGATCTTCTTTTCAGAACTAATGTCTCAATTCCGTCCTCCCAAGCGAGGAGGAGCAGTACATTATCGTCACCAGGGTGGCGGTAATCGACCTCATAAAGGTGGCCAATCACGGTTGAGGTCACGTGACGCTGAGCAACATCTGTTTAGTCCCTCTAACAGGTCAGCCATATTGCTTATTATTTCAATTTTGTATATCGGAACGTTCAAGTGTTACGTAACGCTTGGGGAGGGAGGAGGTATTTTGTTACGCCCTTACATAAAACTATACTCTCTATTTTAAAGCGTTACAAGGGGGGATGGGGTGGGGGGTCTTCAATTGTACAAAAAGTGCGTTAAGTAACACTCGAACGTTGCATAATATGCTAAGGTTTGGAAATAGAAGGTAATTTAGTATTTACTTTGTCACAGGGTCCTTAGTTGGCAATATAATTGGACAAAAACAAAAAAATAGTTTATTAGTAAAAGACTAACCAGAACAAGATAGAAATTCTAACTTGCACAAAGATGCTTATAAAAATAAGCAATAAAAATGTAATGAAATAATGACAAGAAAGTGACTTGCAAAGCACTATTTTCTATTAAAAATGATTCATTAAAGAATTGATTTAATATTCCATCATTTTCTGCTATTGACTTCTGTTTGACTTTATAAGGGCGTAGCGTTTACTCAAAAAGATGTTATATTCGTTTTAATTATTTCTGGTGATTATGTTTGCAATAGATTTTGACTTTTGATGACCAATAAAATAATGTCAATGATCAATGACTATGAAAAAGACATAAACCAAAAAATATCTCAACACTCTTTTTTTTCAAATCTAGGCGCTGATTATAAGTGGTTTGAACGTTGAAAGCTGTTATTGCTGAAGTTTGGAGAACCCATATTATACCATGACCGAAACCTGCATGATGAATAGCTGACATGTTGAATGGTTCTGAAAAGTTTTGTTTTCGTGCAGGTTGGAAAAAATATTGTTGATTGGTTGACAAATTTTATTGAGAAATCATTCGAAGCTTGAGTTTGCTTCGGGATAAATGTTCGAAAGATCCAGTGTGGAGAGGATGCCGACTATAGTCGGAAGAAATAGTGAATTGTTATTACGGTTGCAGTTGTTTGGTGCACCTATCGTTCCTCAGTTAATGGTGCTTATTGCAATCGATAATACGTTTAATTTTAATGGGATATTTTTTGATTTTGGAATTGATTGAAATAGAGAGAGAGCATTGTTTAATTGAAAGATATTGAACAATATTGGTGTTGACAGTTAGAAAAAGATATGCTTAATTGCTCAGAGTGATATAATTTCTTTCGTGTAAACGATTAATATAAGTTTCTTGTATAGTTCCCATATGAAATTGGTAATCTTATCTTTTCTTGTGTTTGAAATGATGCAGATTTATTTTTTTGTAATTTTACTTCTCTGGGTTGTGTTTCATGATGATTGTCTTTAATTTCTTCTTACATGGCCCAGTCCTTTTGGCCGTTAAGACGACTCTGGTGTCCCGTGACTGTTTCCCTTCATGTTTTTTGTAAGAGAGGGAATCGGCGACAACCGGAATTTCAAGTCAAATCGGTATCGGTTCAAAACCCTATCCTTTCTGTGTCCAATAAGCATAATTAAACAAGCAATGCCGAAAGTGTCACGATTTTACAATACATTTTGTGTATATCAAATAAAGTAATTAAATGATCGTGGAGGTTAAAAAGCAAATTTTATATTTATACTTTTAACATAATGACACCCGCATGTTTTCTTGTAGATAAAAGAAGAGGGGTGTTACTAAAATACAAACATCTTCCTAAATAGTTGTCTGTTTTGAAGATATTATGCTCCTTGAACACAGAAAGGATAGAGTTTTCAAACCGATACAGATTCAGCATACTAATACTGGTTGTTGCTAATTTTCCTATTCATTTTTCGCATTCATCCTTTTCATTTTTTTCATTTTTTCATTTTTCCATTTCCAACTCCTTATTGCCAAAAACCCGAAGGAAAACCCCGAGATTGGAACTGCCGACTGAACTGAAATAGACTATTGGCATGAATTGTTTTCTTTGACTACAATGGGTGCTCAAAATATACTTTATGTACTTTTAATCTATCTTGAATGTTAAGAAATAATGAAAGATCACAAATATGAAGTTTTTCCCTTCTTGGAAAAATGTTTTGCCACATACGAATGGACATATCAGTTTAATAATGATGTAATTTTATGAGAGAGTTACGAGACAACCTCATAGACAACTAACTGTTGGTGGTGTTGGTGAATAATATTTATAGGCATCTAATTATATCGGTTTTTAAGTGTCTTGTTACAGGGACATAGTGTCCACTGAGCTTTTTATGTCAGCTTTTAGTGTAACATTAATGAAAGAGTGAAACTGAATTTATCATGATATTAAGCAAAGATTTTTTTGTTTTGTTTATGTGTTTGTATTTTTGTGTTTTATTAAGTAACAGGTATTTTTTATTTTTTTGTAAAATAATTTTAAGTTTAATTTTTAGCTGCATTATAAATGCATTTTAATTGCTATTTACATGCAGATTTTACATGCAGATTTTAGTTGCATTTCTAATTGCATTCAATAATGAATTTCGGAAGACGGAAGTCTGAAAATATATTTGCAATGTCTTTTGCATCAATCTTTGTTTGTTTTTTCTCTGTTGTTTGGTTTGCACCTGTAATATATTTAATGCAACACTTTTCTCATAGACCGGTTATAACGAAATAACACGTGCAGCTCCCAAGAGACAATTGTTTCTGTAAATTTCTAATGACCCCTTTTTTAATGGTGTAACCTCTTTGTAAAGCAAAGAAAGTATGAGATATGAAACTTTGAGGGTACTTAATTTTGTTATATGGTTTTCTTGTTACTAACACTTCCTCCAAAACATTTTAAATTATATATTGTTAAAAAGAAACAAGTGAAGTAAAAGATTTTGGGTTTCACGATTTCTAGAGTATAACATTTTGTGAAATCTTATACTTTTATATAATACTTATAAATAATATTCCCATATTTCTGCACTTCTAAGAATCAGTGCCTTTTTGATGATTGTTTATTGGGGGGGGGGGCGAGTGTATTATCAACCAAAATGGTTTAGGACAGCCCAAGTATGTTTAAAGGGTCTTTACATGAGTTTCTCAGAGTGAAGATCCAGCTGCCCATCATGGTGGTTGGGCGGCGAAGAAAATTTTGATATATTAAGTCTTTAAGTAGCAGTGGGCTGTACAGGGTCAAGTCTCAATATTCCGCCATTCATTTTCTTTTTCGATCACGTTCAATGTGTATAAGACAAATTTATAAAAATTTTCAAAAATCACGAAAAAAAAAGTTCACCACCCGTTTTAGTGCTATAAGGGCTTTAATATCGAAGTGATTTGTTTTAACACATAAACAAGATTTTTGAAACCATTATTCAATATTTTTTTGCATTTTTTTTTACTTGAAAGCTACATAAGGGTGCCTGCTTGGAAAAATAAAAAAAATATATTTAGGATCTGAAAAATGAAGAAAAAATGAAGATGAAATCCTTGCTATCTGGGAAGCTTAAAAATGTATAGGTTTTAGAATTTGGATCTAAATTCACCGAGATAATGATCCTTAAAAATGGCCAAAAATTCCTCAAAACTACTAAAAACGTTATCATTATCTCGGTGAATATTGATCCAAGTGCTAACAACCTATACATTTTTGAGCTTCCCAGAATGCGAGGATTCCAATGATGTACACTTCATTTTCATTTTCATTTTATATCATTTGCATTTACATTTTTTCTTCAAAAATAGGTGGTGAACTTTTTCTTTTTGACTGTTTTCAAATCTGTTTTCAGTTTTTACATATCCATACTATTAGGATTCGAGAAAAAAATGAATGAGACTCATTCAAGACAAAAGTTGAAAAAGTTTTATATAAAGCCCACTCCTACTATAAGCTGTAATTTCATTTTGACCAGTTCTTAAGCATAACAAAATTGATAAGTTTACTACCAACCAATAAATTCAAATGTAAAAGTTAAAGATTACTGTGTGGTCTGAAAGCATTACTGGGGGCCATGCCCCCCGGAATGTATGTTAGAAAGGCTATGCTAAGAAGGAAATCACGTCAAAGAGGTCTTTACCTTGCATAAAACACAACTTTTATTCCAAGAAAAAGATTTCCATGTTAGTCCATTCAAACATCTTTATCCATTTTGTACTCAACTAAGGCCAGGTTGACTCGGTAATGCGGGTCAACTCGCTTAAGAGGGTTGACTTTTAATTTAATGATATCTATTTGAAATTTATAAAATGTTGAGAAACGGGTTGACTCTGTGCCGAGCCAACCCGCTTGATCTTCATTTTTCAATACATTTTTATATTAAATAGATAAAAGACTTTGTTTTTAACATTTTTGTTTATTCGTTAGATGATTAAAGTTTATTTGTTTCGGTTTTAAACAAAACCAGCCGGTGCTAACCAGCCGGTGCTTTATTCAAATCTAATGAAGAAATAATCATGTTTTATAAACAAAAGTTGTAAATATAATGGCTATAGTATTGAAGCTATTTTTAGTAACGGGTTGGTAAGTGTTAGTTGGACTGACTCGTCCTAATTTCTTTCTTCATGTAAACTTTATTTATTTCAACCCGCTTTAGCGGGTTGGCCTGCCAAAACGGGTTGACTCGCTTCCATGTAAACGGGCCCTAAAAAGCTATGTATGAATAACACCCTTTGCGCTATTGTTTCAAAAACATTTGCCGAAACAAATCTAAAATCAACAGCACTGTCTAGATTTAGATGATGATATTGATTCTTCAAAAAGAAAACTTTTGCATCAGTCCTTTCTTTTGTATGGGCAGAATATACTATCATACAAATATAGAAACACCTATGATGGTAGACCCTCGATAGGCGATTTTAAGTTTCGTATTAACTTTTTTTTATACATAAAGTTTCAGTACCTGTGTTATTTTCTTTTGACTTTCGAACTTGAAATGTGTTATTCTTTTTGAGAAGATGCATCTTAACATTTCTGAATTGTTTTGTAAATTGCTGAGTGTTAATTTTTTTTTTCCAGAGATATAAATCATCGTATATTTATCTGTTATGAGGGCTTTGTTTTCTAATCATTAACTTCGATTTGAAATAAAATATATATGGCCATTAGGTAAGCATAATTTGGAAATAACTTTTTTATTTATTTTTTCAAACAACTTTGTAATATCAGATATTGGACCAGATCCGCCACTGAGGTCTCACCATAACTCACCATAAAACATAAAAGAATAAAAGAAAGAACATTTTGACTTTTTTTAATGTTTTTATAGCTTTAAGAGGGTATTGATGTACCAGGATGGTGCTACCTGACCAATTCCACCCAAGCGCAATCAAGACAACCAATTGAATATTCCCTAAACGCTTTCATTTAGTTGTCTGGAATGGATCAGATCACCTTCTTAATCTCATAATTTTCACTATTTCGTCTAGTCGTTTTTAGTCGACTTATTTTTACTAAGAGGCCTTTTATTAACTGAGCATTTTAAATCGATAGTTTGTTACCTTAAGTGTACAAAATGTCACGAGCACTAATTGTCACAAAAGAAGCAGAAGAAATTTTATTGTTCTTTTATTATTGAATTTAGTTTTTCTATTGTTTAAATCATTTTTCGGTGAAGGAAGTGACGAAAGTTGCGAGAATTTGTTTGCATTTTAGTGCTAGCGATCTCGTGGTACTTTGTGTACTTAAGATATTTCAAACTAATTTCTCTTTTATTTTGTGCTTCTCAATCTACCTGTTAAACCATAAAATGTTGAGTGCCTTTACTCTCTTCAAAATTCCTTTTTTTCTTTCATTTGTTTGTGCGACAAAAGTGATTTGTTTCTCATACTTGACTTTTCTTCTTCTTTTAGGAAATCTAGACAATAAAAACAAACACATGGTAACTAATCTATCTGATTTTAAGTGAACGCCCTCATTTGTGAGGTGCATTCATTTATCAACATGTTTCAAAGGGTTTTTATACTACTACTATGTATCAGCTGCTCGTATTCCAACATCCATCGCTCGATATCTGGTAATCATAAGCATCCTGTTCATTCCCACCAGAGTCGTTTGAACTATCCTGACAAACAGATTGATGAAATTGAAGATGACGAGGTAGGCTGGTTGGACAGCATCATACAGAAAGGATCAGTTGTTTGGCTTTACGCCATCCCAGCTTCCATATTGGTCGGATCGACAGGCATTTTTCCACTTTTGATTTTCTATAACTGTCAGAGTGGAGCGAAACTCAACGAAGCAATTTCTCCTGGTAATTTGAGGCTCTTATTGAGTTTCTCTGTGGGTGGGTTGTTTGGTGATGTGTTTCTACATCTTCTTCCTGAAGCATGGATGTATTTGGATCACAATGATCATTTTGCAGCAACTCGAATGGGAATGTGGATCATCTTTGGTTTGTTATGTTTCTTTATTATTGAAAAGATCTTCAGCATTCATGAAGAAATAAGTGAACAAGATGAATCGAAAAAAAGTGATGATATTTCTAAGGGCCATGCCAACGGCCATGCTAATGGTCATGCTAATGGCCATGCTAATGGTCATGCTAATGGTCATGCTAATGGCCATGCTAATGGTCATGATAACGGCCATGCTAATGGCTGTATTACTTCTGGTACAAATCATGTCATTAAAAGAAAGATATCTGATACGAAAGAATCCAAACCTGTTGAAAGCATTGATGAAAATAAAAAGGAGGTTGAGTTGGATTTGGATTCAGTGGAAGGAAAGAAAATTATTGGGTACCTCAATTTACTTGCAAATTGTATTGACAATTTCACGCATGGACTTGCAGTTGGGGGAAGTTTTATTGTAAGTATACCTGTTGGAATTTGTACAACGTTTGCTATTCTCCTCCATGAAATACCTCATGAGATTGGCGATTTTGCAATTCTTTTGAAAGCTGGATTCAATAAATGGGAAGCGGCCAAAGGTCAAATGATAACAGCTTCAGGGGCACTGATTGGGTGTTTGTTTGGCTTAATGGCTGAAGGTGCTGGAGATTCTTCAAGTTGGGTACTACCTTTCACCTCTGGAGGTTTCATATACATTTCTTGTGTGACCATTATTCCTGATCTTCTGAAGGAGAACCAATTCAAAGAGTCTGTGAAACAAATGGCTTTTCTTTTCGCAGGAATCGGGACAATGGGCATAGTGAGTTTTTTTCATTGAACAAACAAAACACTAAATACGTCATATAATTTTTTTATGAATTTTAGAATTTATTTTTATAAAAAATATAATTATCTATATAATAAATCTATGAAAAACCAGTTTTACTTCTATTTAATGATATTTTGAATGTTTTAATTGAAGTTTATACTGGAGATTATTTCTTTCTTGCTTTCTTGCTACTTTAATCTATTAATCTTTGCCATCTAGTTCGTTTTTGGTGGTATATTTTAGTGAAATTTTGATGATGGGTGATATTAGAATATCTTTTTCTAAAAGAAGCCTATGAAATTATCATTTTTCCATCGCAGTATCAATGCCAAATTCTTCTTGATAGATTTTTCTGTTTTTAATTTCGTATAAATGTCATGTTCTCATTTCCTTGTGATCTATATTTATTGTAAAATAAAAAATGAATCAAAACTTTTTCCCACATCAATGAAGGTATAAAAGCTTTAGTGCATGCTGTGCAGGTACTTTGCAGGTACTTTAAGATTAGGGTCTTTTTATCTTTTAATTTTTTTTTACATCTGCATTTCTTCAACTGAAGAAAATATCAATTGTTATAAAATTACATACAAGTTTAATTGCCTATTTTGCTTTTATACCTTCTATTTATACACAAGCCATTAAATTGTTGATTATTTTGTTTATTGTAATTTTTTTGTCTTAATTTTTGGATCAAGAAATTTAAATTTTTATTAGATTGATTTTATTTAAGTGTCATTGCATCATTTCACATGTGATCAAAATAACTTAACTTTATCATGTATTTTGCTTTCAGTTTTCTCACCATACAAATTTGATATCCTCAAAACATTTTTATAGCTAAGATTTTGTAACATATAGATTTTTTCTTCATAAAAACTCACTCCTGGACTTTTGATGCATATTCTAATTTAATCTGAAGTAGAAAGAACCTATTATTGATCATTATACCTAATTTTGTTAAACAAACATTTAACGATATGTTTCAGCTACAAGTCATCTTTAAATGTTATGTACTTTGTACTGAGAGCAATACTGTATACATTTCTCCTGACAATATTTTTCTGCCTAAGGGATTGTTGCAGAATTCTGGCTAAATTGGCTGATTTAAAATTGCTGCTTTCTAGTGAGGAAATCAGATTTTTTCTTATATCTATAGCTCAATCACCCTTGAGTACTATGATAGTCCTGAAGTCATTGTTTATCTGAACATTCATTTTTTGTTTTGCTTAGAATTTTGATTTTCTTAGTACCACAATAATTAATTAACCATTTCTTTGCCTTGTTTCATCAGAGACTACTACCCACTTTTCTCCACCCATTCAATATAAAAACGAAATATTTTATTGTGTAGAAATAATGAAGTATGCAGAAAAAAAAACTATATTGTACCAAATTTTCTGTGCTCTATTTTCTAAAAATATTTATTTAAATTTTAATATTATATTTTAAATTACGTTTTTCTAAGAGATTTTTGGCAAGCACAAACAACGATGTTATGATCAGAAACACAAATTTTATCTTTGAAATTATTTCTGTCTAAAAAGAAATCATAATTGACTAAATGTTAATCCTGGAGAACTTTTTATCCTTTTGATTTTGCATTCCAGTCACTATCTGGTCATGGCGTCTGGAATGGTTGGTTAAAGAAAGAGAAGAAATTGAAACTTTTTTACCTTTAACTGATGGCTAATTTTAGCTAATATTTTAGTTGAATAAGTATGTTTGTTCCTGTTTTGTAGAATGAATATTTTTTCATGTTTATTATCTGCGAAAATCATATACTCGTTCTGTTTGTGCTTGATGGTTATTCTTAATTTAATGCAGTCTTACTTTTTTATATTTATATCTTGTATTTTTTTCAACATTTTTTTTGATGAAATCACATTGATAGTCTTCAAATTATTGTTTTTCTGTATTCTCTTTCAAAATTTGGATAAATTAAAGGGGTCTCTTTCGAAAGGCCAACCCCACATGCGTATCCAGCAAACCCTGTTTGAATAATATAAAAAGGCCTCAAGGGTCAAGGGAGTTTCCAACAGGATAGCATTATAACTTTTTGGTTGGATGAATGATAAGTGTTTTTTGTGGTTTGGCAATATGTTGCAGCACATCGGTGCGAAATCCTAGATATTACGATAATACAACCCTAAACGTATGGGGGTGGTGTACTTGCTCTTACTTTGGTGGACAATTTTTGTGCATTTTAATCTTTAAAATTCCAACCTTTTTCTAGTATTCAAGTCATTTAGTAGTAAAATGGTAAGATTTTCCCCTACTTCATTAACAAAAGCTAAAAATTCAATGACAAGATAATTATAACCATCAAAGTATGATGTATCAACAGACATGATTGTGTTCAAGGGAATTCCCTGATTTCAGGGGAAGAAATATTTTTGAAGTCCGAATTATTTATAGAGAGATCTCCAGAAATGCTTTTTCTAGTCATTCAAAGGTGCTTAATTCTAAAAAAAAAATTTAGTGCCCCCCAAACCTCTTTCCATACTGTTAAAAAAACTTCCTCAAAACATTCCTGCAGTAATGTGTATCCACTAATTACGGAAGAGGACAGGGTTGGTAGTCGTTGAGCAGACAAGATTAATGTTCAACTATAACTTGGCAGAAATGTGCTCTTATGTATTATTACTACCA
The DNA here is from genome assembly GCA_032273505.1 of Nanomia bijuga. Taxonomy (NCBI): domain Eukaryota; kingdom Metazoa; phylum Cnidaria; class Hydrozoa; order Siphonophorae; family Agalmatidae; genus Nanomia; species Nanomia bijuga. The sequence continues at coordinate 12,692 of JAUKPT010002470.1, forward strand.
AAAGATATACCTGAAAATTGGGACCGGGAAACCCTTAAAATTCATAATGGCGACCAAAGCAGAATTACTGAAAATAGGTGTGAGATTTTTAGAATGACACAAAAACAATATAAATTGCAAAAAAAAAACTGTGGTGAAATTTGGGCCCAAAATAGACGATTTCAAATCGATATGAAAAGACAAAATATCGTTCATATTGGATTGCTGTCATAGTATGATTTATTTGAAATATATCCGAGGACTATTGCATCATTTTTCAATGTCCATTTTAGTGCCCAATTCCCAGTTTTTGGGCGCAAATTGATCTTGTAAGATTATTTTTCAATATTAGTTGATATGTTAAATCATCATTCTCGTTACAAGAGGGATTATGCTTTTAATTTGAAAATGATGAATATCATCAAATGTGACCGTCTTTGGGAATAGGGACCTTATTCGATTTCCTCGGGTGAGATTCCTTGCGAGCAAACTACAATTGCTCGCCGAGCAAACTACAATTGCTCGCCGAGCAAACTACAATTGCTCGCCGAGCAAACTA
>JAUKPT010002471.1:0-13228 GCA_032273505.1 Nanomia bijuga
ACGACGACTCCTTCACTTTGAATCAAATCCATGTTCAGTCAGTGGCAACCGCAGACAAAATCCATGTTCAGTCAGTGTCAGTCTGCAGACACCCTATGTTCTGTCAGTGGCAATCTGCAGGTAGCCTTTCTGTTCAAATGCTACATCATAAGCTACATAGTTATTCCAGTACCGATTCTACACAGCATTATACGGTTTGAATTTTCGACTGTTGCATATGTATGTTCTTTTTTTAGTATATTTAATTTAGAGAAGAAAAGAAAATTGATTTGAAAATGCGTGCATTTTATTGATTATTGTGGGCTGAGGAAATTCATTCTATTTAAGCAGTATATCTGTATTCCCTTGTACATATAATAATAAAAGTGAACAAAATAATGATTTTAATTTATCAATTACGCCATAAATATTCATTATCAATCGCTGTGAAAAACCAAACAAAATGCAAATGAAAACGATGGTGAAGAATACAAAAGAATACAAAAATAAAAATGGCAAAATGGAGGAAACTAGTATGAAAAAGTAGAAACAATGAAAATCGAAGGTAATTTTTCATGAATTATAGCGTTTCCAGCTTTATTCTATGTACTAAACTAACCTGTTTTTTCTGAATCTTGGCAATGAACTGCATTCAAAAAAGCCAAAAAAAAAGTACACAAAACAAAAAAACAACATGCTTTTTAATTTTTTTTTAAATTCAAGCCATAATGGCAGACTCGAAGTGAAACTTTCCGGCGCGTTTTGGCAATTGTTGTTTATACTAAAAATCGCATGTGATTGGCGTTGGTGGTTGGCGATGGTGTCGCAAAGCTGTGTCTCGTTCATATGAAAAAGTACCAAACATCCTTTTACAGTTTAATGTTGAAACATATTTTTTTTGTTTTTTTTGCAATATAAGACATTTTGTACAAATAATCAAATTCGGAACTCCTTTCCCTGAACAATGATAATAGAACGAGAAAATATGCATATGAATTCAATCAAATAGCTACAAATATATAGCGCAATTTGTACGAGAAGCCTTCATCAAAGGTGCATAATAATGTAGCCAGCTAATATTTGAAATAAGTGTCTATTAAAACTAAGAAATATGTGTTGTGAGAGATGAATGTTTCCTGCTCAGAACTACTGATGATGATGCGAAGAGGCTAACTTATTGCATATGTGCACATTAGTATGATTTTTTTTCACGAACAAGTAGATTTTTTCTATATAATCTATTATGATGACAAATGAATTGTTTTTGCGAGTAATAGATGTTAATTTGATTCCTTTTTTTACTATCTAGTTTTACATCCATTTTATTCGTTAGGCCTTCTTTTCTTTCGTATTGGCTTTGGTTTCTTCATGCTTTGTTGGAGAAATATCGACAAATCTTTTTTTGTTTTTTCATCAATGATAATGGATAACATCCTTCGGAATTTAACGTGGGCTTTTCTTTTTTTCTTTTTTTCTTTTAGGCTTCTAGCTCTGCCCAGGTGTGTACTCACAAAGATACGTGAACAGTATAAGTACAAGTTGTCAAAGTGGAATGCATGTTGTATTTCACCTAGATCTATGGCGCAAGTACTGTTCAAGGCATTAAATAACGTTTGGATGTCGCATATTATCCAATTCACCCACATTTCTTAGAAAATATATTAAGTCAAATTGTTTTACATTTCTTATTACTTCATATTTTAAATGAGTTTATGGCAACTCCGTCCTTTCTTGTTCGAATACATTCTCTTTAAATAAAAGGCTGTAACCTGAGACCTGTAACCTGGGACCTGGGACATGAGACCTGGGACCTGGGACCTTTGTTTTGTACCAACCATTCAAATTATAAAATGTCACCTTGATGTCAAAACCATGATTAAAGAAATAAATAAATAACAGCAAGGTTGTTAAATTCATTATCAATCAGAGATTTGGGATATTTCTGGTGGAAAAACAATAGATATGATTGGTTGAAAAATCCACCAAACAGGGAGAAACCTTAGTCACCTCTTTGAAGGCCTAACATGGAAGTTAAAAATAGAACAGAACTAGATCTGCATGTGCTCACTGAAAATCATGCACCATGGCCAATTTGCTTGCAAGTTTTATACCAATCCTTAGACTGGCACTGTCATATATCAAACTTATACATGTTGTCCCAGCATGATTTTCTTGTTGTTATTGAGTGACCATGAAGGAAATTGTGACAGTGATATTTTGCTGACAACGTTATTTCATGTAAAAAAGCTATTTTATAAGAAATCTACATTTTTAATCAGTATTCTAGCATGCCTATGAACTGAATGACATATTAAGGTTAAATCATTTTAATTAAAATAGCTTAAACATACCATATCTTTTTTATAGCTGGTTAGAATCACTAAACAAATTTTGCCAGCATAAGCGTTATTTTTGTTGCTGTTTTTTATGACAGCATTTTTTGTTGTAACCTGATTTTGTCTAATTTTGCCTATTGTTCCCTTTTTCACCTGACCAAAAGTTAAATTTGATTTCATGATTTTGTGTTATTATAATCTTAAAGCTGTAAAGAATTCTAAATAATTTTTGTATACCTTTTTGATTATAAATTCCTTAATCATAATTTTTTCCATTTTGCGAGAAATTATTGAATTCCATGTGTTAAAACAAAAACAGTGAATATTTTTAGATATTTAAGAAATTATCTCTTTAATCCTTGTATTATATTCCATGTATTTTGAAAAGGTATATTGATGTCATATATTTCTTAGGTACATTAAAACATGGAAAAAGATGAATTGACATATAAGATATTAGAAAGGAAGCAAAAAAGTTTGATACCGTTAATTGAAGATGTGGCTGAATGGTTGGCCACTTATTTACAGATACCAATCAAATCAGATAATTTCTTAGATCTACTTGATAATGGAGTTATATTATGCAAACTTGCTGAAAATTTACAAAAACATTCATATGACTATGTAAATGGGAATATTCCCTATTGTGAACATAGCGATATCAAAGAAAATTTAAAATGCTTACCACCATTTAATTATAAATGTCATACAAGTGCTGCTCAAGGCTCATTCTTTGCACGTGAAAATGCTGAAGGATTTATAAGATGGTGTAAAGCAATTGGGATGCAAGATTCAACTTTATTTGAATCTGAGGGGTTAGTATTCCAAAAAGACATTAAGAATATTGTTCTTACTTTATTAGAATTGGGAAGAGTTGCATTTCGATACGATCTTCATTCAATTCCCTCTCTTATTAAGCTAGAATATGAAATTGAGGAAGAAGAAAGAGACCAATGGGCCAATGTAACTATTCGTAAAAAGAAGAAGAAAAAGAAGCTGAAGGATAAAGACATCATTGATATGAAGGTAGATTCTTCTTTTGTATATACTGATGCATTAAATATTCATGATTTATAACAGCTAAAATAATGAGCTGATATTATGTTGTGATTTCATTGTTAATTTTCTTGGAAAAAATTGTAAAAAGTTTAGATACTAACATATTAAAGTTTCGTTTTTCATAATTTTTTCTCCTAGGTGAAGATGTTTGCTGAGCAGTATGGTGTTAATGTTCAACGTGTTACAGATGGAAAATATGTAGTTAATGGAAAAATGAATATCATTGTCAGAGTAAGTCATTAGAATAATTTGTATCAAACATTTCTTATAGTTTAATTATTAATAAAAAAGTGTACATTAAGTTAAAATTTGAGCACAAAAATTTCTTATAGTATGTAAAGATTTAGAGACAATCTTTGTTTAGTTAAGGCCACATACATGTTGACTGTTTTTATTCTATTGCAGATCATTGATATCCTGAACTTAACCAGTTTTTGCTAGAAGGGAGATTAATCAGCAATCATTGTACTTTCTTTCAATCTATTTCACAGTATGAGCTGTTACTGATTTTAAACTAAACTTTAAAATAATCAAAATATTAAATGAAAATGAAAATGCAGTGTATGTATCTACTTTTTGCCATCAACAAATGAAGAGCCTGCTCCAATGACAACATCATTTTTTTTGCTGTAGTTCAACTCTCCTTTGTTTTAGGTTTTGCGTAATCACTTCATGGTGCGTGTTGGCGGTGGTTGGGATGAGTTGGAACATTTCTTAAGTAGACACAACCCTAATAAGCTTGGTAAACGTCTCATTTGTGAGTACTTTACTTTTTTATGCAATTCTGTTGATGCTCCCCATATTGGACCACAACATATTTTGAGTTTTTTTGAGAATTGACAAACACGATAGAAAAAATGCAATTATTTGTTTGGTCAATGGTCACTATTCCATACAACTGATACAACACAGGACAGACAATGATCAACAGAAGAATGCTGACTACTGATGACTAGACAAACTGAAATTCATCCTTGTTGGATTTTGACAGAAAGTGTTACAGTAGAGAAATGACAAGACTTTGATGGCAAATGTCATTGTGACAGAAGTTGACTGCAAGATTTGGGGTTGTTAAAATATATCTTGTGGATTGTGAACTTACTCTTACTCAGGTATGTTATCAAATTTCGGACCCCCAATAATCCTTGCTTGTTGGAGTGGGTCCTATAAGATCACCCCTAAACCTTATTTTATTTTAATTCATTTTTCTCTAAACTGCTGTAAAATGGATTTTCTGATTTTTTTTTAATAAAGATACTGTAAGACTGATTAAGGCTCAAATCTGACAGATCCCGATTTTTGAAAATTTTCAAAAATCGGGATCTGTCATATTTGATCCTTAATCATTTATGCTGGTTTTCAATAATAGCTGAAAATGTTTGAAAGGACATTTTGGAATTTTGGAATTTTTTCAAAATTCTTTTATGATTTTTGATTATCATTATTAATAGCCCTAATGGGAGACCTTAATAGGAAACCACCTGAAAAAATGTGCCTGGGAAAATTCTGGTTCATAAGGTATTTTGAAATAGGCTCTCAGACAATATTTAGATATAATCATTTTATTTCGCTAGGTGAATCTATATTGCTGATTCTTTCTTTTTAATTCAAATTTCATGGTGTTCCTTACTCTAGTTCAGAATGTTTTATCTGAGAGATATATCTCTAACTTTTTCTAAAGAAATTGACAACGAAGAAATATTATGAAAAAGACAAATGACAAATTCTTGCCATACATTACGGTTGTGGGTTAATCAGGGTCCCTATAAAAAATTAGTTCATTTCATTTTCTCTTTCAGCTACAACAACCAGTTTTGAAGTACAAACATCATTTGAAGAATGATATCAAACAATTTGCACCGTTGAAAATCGGGGAATTTAATGTACATATGATAGATATTGAGATATATTCAATTTTTAATATATTTAATTTTTTTACTTATTTGGATGGGAATCAATTAATTTCCATAGTTAGGTATTTATTTTGTTTATAAATGGTACTTTTGTCTAGATAGAGACAATGTTAAATAAGAGTATTTATTTGTACCATAATGGTTTATTATGAAAGAAATGCTATGTAGCAGCAGACAAATTATCACAAAAAATACATTTTATCCGGATCTTTTGTGCACCAAATAATGTTTTCCCTGCACTTTACTTGCTAACGTTTTTTCTCATGTAGACATCTGGACTTAGCACTTTGCATGCATGAAAAATTGTGAAGCCCTTATTAAGACTATTTATTTTTTATTGTCAGCTGCATTCTGTCTTCCATAGCAGTAGGAAATGAATTTCAAATAACTCTACATGGGGTATTCCTGCTATTGATGTTTTAATTGCAGAATGGCTACTTATTTCTCAATGTTATACAGAATAGAAGTCATATATGGATATGCTACTAAAATTAAGCTAAATTAGCTAGATCAGCATATTTTGTGGAAATTGGCTGAGAATAGAAGACATTTTTAATGTTAAGCAGATTGGCCAAATCGACAATCCTGGAATACATAACAATCAGTATTTCAATGCATAGTTTAAGTTGTTTATTGTTCTATTAAAGCCCCCCTTAGATATATATATATCTATATTTATATATATAAAGTTATTAAAAGCCTTTCAATCTGAAAAAGCTTCACAAACAAAAGTTTATTCCAGTTGAGACCCACCCAACTTATGTACTACCAATTTCATGGTACTCATATTGACTCATATTAAGACAAAGAATTTCATCAAAAAAAATGTGCAACCCTAATAATCTGGAATTCCCATTCATTTTCAGTCATTTTAAGTAATTGCAGTAATAACCAGCGTTAAAAAAGATTTATAATCCTAAAACATTATGATTATTGTGATATTTCAAAATTATAGCCACCTTGAGTATCATATAGTAAATTATTCTGGAAGGTGACCCACCCACGGTGGGCAAGAATAGGGGGTCAGTGCTTGCCCACTGTGCCACCACGTCATAGATGACCATCCCTTCTTTGCAACCTTGGAATATATGTTGACCTAATTTTTATACTAGAATTAAGTGTTTGTCTGTTAGAACAATGTTAGATTTTAGTTTTTACTATTTTTGTTTTTTAAAATGTGATGTTATTTTTTGAATCATTTTGAGAGTTTGAGGGGTTTTCTGAAGTTAATGGCTAAGGGGTGGCTCAGAAATTTCATGTTCATGCCAATAGGGGCAACTTTGTAAAAAAAACTGGATGTTGTCATACTATAATTTTCATGTTTGTATGATTTTTAACCAATCACATGATTGCCTAATTGATTGCCTAATCAAGCCATTATTTTGAGACAGTCCATTTCTGATTTATTTATTTATTTTTGTTAGCAATTAAAAAGAAAATTCAAGTGTAAATAGTTTTGTTTCTTGTTGTTACATGCTTTTATTGTAATTATATGTATGCATATCTATTTGATGAGAAATCTGCCAATATAAAGGCCCCAGAACGATTCCTTCAAAAGCATATGTTAGTATGTTAGTACAACAATTAAATGTGTAAATTTGCTAAAAAGGGATTTCAGCCAAATTTGGTGTATACACATAGTTTGCAAGGGGTTAGAACCCCCTTCAAAATTAACTTCCCCTCTTGATATTTCCCCCTTTCATAATTTCAGTCAACCCCCCAATTTTTGCATAGATTTTTCAAATGAATTCAGATAACAAGTTAAATATTTTTGCAGGGGAAACCTTGCAACCCCTCTTTCTAATTCCACTTCCCCCTTTTTGAAAGGTTCCTCTTTTTAGCGAGAATTTGGATTCCACTCTATTAAAATCTAGGAACTTCTAACTTCCCTTTATGAAGGGGGAAGTTCACACTATGGTACATACTATATGAATTACCCCATGTGGGTTATTCTGGGCTGGCAATTTAAAGCTGATTTTGTGGATTTCTCAAAAGTTTTGTCTATTTTCACTTTTGAGAATCCCTAAAAGGGATTGTCTACAAGTAAATCTGATGTTTGATTGGTTAATGACAAGTAAATCTGATGTTTGATTGGTTAATGACAAGTAAATCTGTTGTTTGATTGGTTAATGATGATATCACTAAGAACCTGACAAGTTCAATTTTAAATGAGATAATTTGATGTTATGCTAGATTTAAATGCTGATAACAATTCACAAGTGAATCTGCCAGCTTCTTGATATTGTTATAACCAATCGACAGACAGCAAGTTTACTTATAACTTATTTCTTAAATTCCTGACAACTCTGAAGAGCCAGTGAAAAAGAAAAGCTGTTCCCTAAAGTGCAGCCAAAAATCTTTTGAAGGAAGAAACAAAGTCCTCCCCAAATTATCCCTGAAAAACCTTAAAAATGTGAGTGGAGTGACTTTTTTTTAATTTTTTATACATAGTTACTTGGTTAGCCATTTTATGTTTTTCCATTGTGTCTGACACTGCTCATTTCCCCCCAAAATCAGTCTCTGTAGTGTCATCCTCTTCAAGTACCCTAAATTCACAGAAAATCCTCCTAAAATTTGGGTGGTCACTCTGCATAGTTAGTAGACAATACCAAGATTTGATAATAAAATGCCTCATGATGATATTTTCACAAAATTAAGTTTCCCTCTAGGTAGGTAATGTTAAGGAATGTAAATTAATATGTAACACATTACCATATAAAGTGGTTTTTATCATTTTTAACATTTAAACATTTTTTGTGTATATTTTGAGTTACTGATGATGTATGATAGATCGCTAAATGGGATGAATATTGTAGTTTTTTATTGTCTCACATTGTTTCTGTGGACTGTCTGAAAAGTGAATCCTGTGAGACAGCACTTAAATATCATAAATAGTCATTTCTTTATAACACCACCACACACCACCACACATAAAAGGACCCTCAGCAGGGGGTTCAGACAGGTCAGGGAAAACCTGGAAAACCCGGAAATTAAGTATTGATTTGAAAAAGTCAGGGAAAAAGTCAAGGAAAATATTTTGCCATGGTCAATATTTTTTTCTGGATCATTATGAAAAAATCAATTGATATTCTTAATTTGTGAAAATTGAAGTTGAAATATGCATATTGTCAAAAGTTTGTTAGTTTGTTTGTGAGATATGACCATCATAGACTTAACTAAATGACCTATTTTCCTGAATTTTTTAGGCATTAAATTTGTCAATTGACAATTGGGTCAGGGGAAATCATATGTAATTCAGCCTATTTTCCTGGAAAAAGGTATGTTTTTAGCCAAAAAAGTCTGGGAAAGTCAGGAAAGATCAAAATGAAATTCTGTCTAAACCCTGCTCAGAGGCAACCAAGTGGTCAAATTTCAGTGAAAGTTATGCTTCAATTTCTTCCAACAGAAGAAAAACTTTGAGAAACCAAGGTTGGAATGCTTATACTAACCCATTTTAAGTATCATATTTATATTTTCTCTTTTATCATTTCAATTTTCTGAAAGTATGGTGGAGTAATTGGTTAAATGATATATAAATCAATATTTGATATGAAACTTGTCAAAAAGTGGTCTTAATTTGGCATTAATATGATTTTTGAAAAAGTCTTATGCTCTTTAGCGACACTGGTAACAGTGAAATGTTCTGGGATATTAGGATATTCTTTTATAGTTTTCTATAGTATTTTATTCTCCAACATGTTTGCATTTTGTACTGACAATAAAATGTTTTAAATGTAATTTTTTTCTTTACATAGCCTAACAGTTTTGAAATATTTGTTTTTGTTTTTGTGAAGAAAACATGGTGTGGAAAAAATGAAAACAAAATATTGGAGCATAAATAATTTATAGATGAAGGAAATGTTTTTTTTTAGTCTTTCAAATTGTATTTTGTATAAATATTAATTTATTTTGACTTTTTTTCGGCTTAAGTCCTGAGGCTCAAGTCAAAAATAAGTAACCATTCAGCAACTGCAGAATAGCTCTCAGACAAGCATTTTGTATTTGTCATCATAACAAATAGTTAGAATAGAAAACATGAATTTCGTATGCCTAAGGATAAAAAAATGGACATATCTAAAAATATCCAAAAGATATGCAATTACTATTTTTTGAACAGTAATTCTTTTTTCCTTAAGGGATTATTGAGAGAAAAACACTTTAACTGCTCAATACATGATTTGTCACATTATCTTATGTATGCCTAAGGAAAAAATAAATAAACATCATCTAAAAATATCAATAAAAATATCATAGTGGGCAGAGGGGGGGGGTGTCAGCCCCCCTTTCTAAACTAGATCCCCGTTCTTGGTATCCCCCAATTCCTACAGAACCCTCATCTCCCAGCAATATGGTATGTTTTTTTCTCATATTATGCCACTGCGAAGAATCCACTTTTTTATTATTTTCTCATTTTCCTCATTTTAACACACTAAAAACAGACAAGAGAATTATACAAGAGAATTATAACACTAATTAGAAGTAATCTATAGTTTGAATTTTGATAAATTGAAAATTTTAGACAAGTAACATTTCTCCCCCCTTCCTAAACTAGCCCCTCTTCTTTGAATCCCACCTTCCTACAGCATATTTGCCAGCCCTTCCTCCTTGCCGTTTTCGGAAGATGTCAGCCCACTATGTATATAGCACTAGAAGTAAACTTTTTTTAGAGAGTGAGCAAAGAATTTTGGAAAAAAATAAGATATTTAACGGATTCTAAAAAAGTTGAAATTTTGGGCTGAAACCCAACCGCCTTTAAAGTAAGTTATATCACGTTTTTTCATGATTTCGTAATCGGATTTGCCTCGTACCCAATCTTGTAAAAAACCTGTTATAACCGACAGAAAATAAGTTTTTTTGGATTTTTTTCATAGCTATTAGTCAAATAATAAGATAAAACATTTTCGAAATTCAATTTTTTGGATTTTTCTCGTGACTAAGTCAAGACTCATGCGTCTGCACATGAAGTACAATTGACCTAAAAATTCGCCCTCTTCACGGAAATAAAAAGATATCTAACATTTTCGAAAAAAATATTTTTGATTTTTTTCATAGCTTAAGTCAAAATGTTTAATATCTTATATTGGACAAATGCTAAGTTTTTACTGTTTTCCTGAATAGAAAAGGTTAATTCGTCTTGCTACACCAGGGCAGATCCCTATCAGATCGATTCTAAAGAAAATGATCCAAACAATCGTTTATTCGTACTGAAAATGAATGATTTTGCCTATCTCCTTCGAATCACATTTCTGCCGTTTTTTGACAAAAATATTTAACTGTTTTGACTCGTAGGTCCGCGCATGCAGTACAATTGACCTAAGATTAGCCAGAAGACTTACCCAGTCCACCCTCTTCACGACAATAATAAGATATTTAACATTTTCGAAAAAATTATTTTTGATATTTTTCATAGCTTAATTCAAAATCTAAAATATCTTATATTGGACAATTGCTAAGTTTTTACTGTTTTCCAGAATAGAAATAGTTATTTAGTCTTGCTACACTAGGGCAGATCCCTAGCAGACCGATTCTAAAGAAAATGAGCCAAACAATCGTTTTTTCGTACTGAAAATGAATGATTTGGCCTATCTCCTTCAAATCATATTTCTGCCGTTTTTTGACAAAATTATCCAACTGTTTTGACTCGTACGTCCACGCATGCAGAACAATTGACCTAAGATTAGCCAGAAGACTTACCCAGTCCACCCTCTTCACGAAAAAAATAAGATATTTAACATTTTCGAAAAAAATATTTTCAATTTTTTCCATAGCTTAAGTCAAAATGTTAAATATATTATATAGGACAAATGCTAATATTACACTGTTTTTCGGCCTAGAACAAAATATTTCGTCTTGCTACACTAAGGCAGGATCGATTCTAAAGAAAATGATCCAAACAATCGTGTTTTCGTACTGTAAATGAATGATTTTGTCTATCTCCTTAAAATCACATTTCTGCCGATTTTTGACAAAAAAAATCCAACTGTTTTGACTGGTAAGTCCACGCATGCTGTGCAATTGACCTAAAAATTAGCCAGAACACTTACCCATTCCAGCCTTTTTTGTCAAAAATATCCATATGTTTTGACTCGTACATCCGCGCATGCAGTACACTTGACATAAAATTAGCCAGAAGACTTACCCAGTCCACCCTCTTCACGACAATAATAAGATATTTAACATTTTCTAAAAAATTATTTTTGATATATTTCATAGCTTAAGTCAAAATCTAAAATATCTTATATTGGACAAATGCTACGTTTTTACTGTTTTTCAGAATAGAAAAGGTTAATTCGTCTTGCTACACCAGGGGAGATCCCTAGCAGATCGATTCTAAAGAAAATGGTCCAAACAATCGTTTATTCGTACCGAAAATGAATGATTTTGCCTATCTCCTTTAAATCACATTTCTACCGTTTTTTGACAAAATTATTTAACTGTTTTGACTCGTACGTCCGTGCATGCAGTACAATTGACCTAAAATTAGCCAGAACACTTACTTAGTCCACCCTCTTCACGACAATAATAAGATATTTAACATTCTCGAAAAAATTATTTTTGATATTTTTCATATCTTAAGTCAAAATCTAAAATATCTTATATTAAACAAATGCAAAGTTTTTACTGTTTTCCAGGATAGGAAAGGTTAATTCGTCTTGCTACACCAGGGCAGATCCCTATCAGATCGATTCTAAAGAAAATGATTCAAACAATCGTTTATTCGTACTGAAAATGAATGATTTTGCCTATCTCCTTCGAATCACATTTCTGCCGTTTTTTGACAAAAATATTTAACTGTTTTGACTCGTAGGTCCGCGCATGCAGTACAATTGACCTAAGATTAGCCAGAAGACTTACCCAGTCCACCCTCTTCACGACAATAATAAGATATTTAACATTTTCGAAAAAATTATTTTTGATATTTTTCATAGCTTAATTCAAAATCTAAAATATCTTATATTGGACAATTGCTAAGTTTTTACTGTTTTCCAGAATAGAAATAGTTATTTAGTCTTGCTACACTAGGGCAGATCCCTAGCAGACCGATTCTAAAGAAAATGAGCCAAACAATCGTTTTTTCGTACTGAAAATGAATGATTTGGCCTATCTCCTTCAAATCATATTTCTGCCGTTTTTTGACAAAATTATCCAACTGTTTTGACTCGTACGTCCACGCATGCAGAACAATTGACCTAAGATTAGCCAGAAGACTTACCCAGTCCACCCTCTTCACGAAAAAAATAAGATATTTAACATTTTCGAAAAAAATATTTTCAATTTTTTCCATAGCTTAAGTCAAAATGTTAAATATATTATATAGGACAAATGCTAATATTACACTGTTTTTCGGCCTAGAACAAAATATTTCGTCTTGCTACACTAAGGCAGGATCGATTCTAAAGAAAATGATCCAAACAATCGTGTTTTCGTACTGTAAATGAATGATTTTGTCTATCTCCTTAAAATCACATTTCTGCCGATTTTTGACAAAAAAAATCCAACTGTTTTGACTGGTAAGTCCACGCATGCAGTGCAATTGACCTAAATATAAGCCAGAACACTTACCCATTCCAGCCTTTTTTGTCAAAAATATCCATATGTTTTGACTCGTACGTCTGCGCATGCAGTACACTTGACATAAAATTAGCCAGAACACTTACCCAGTCCTCCCTCTTCACGACAATAAAAAGATATTTAACATTTTCGAAAAAATTATTTTTGATATTTTTCATAGCTTAAGTCAAAATCTAAAATATATTATATTGGACAAATGCTAAGTTTTTACTGTTTTCCAGAATAGAAAACGTTAATTCGTCTTGCTACACCAGGGCAGATCCCTATCAGATCGATTCAAAAGAAAATGATCCAAACAATCGTTTATTCGTACTGAAAATGAATGATTTTGCCTATCTCCTTCGAATCACATTTCTGCCGTTTTTTGAC
>JAUKPT010002472.1:0-13228 GCA_032273505.1 Nanomia bijuga
TGTTCTTTTCATGTGTTCCTTTCGTAACTGTTTATTCATAAAAGGTTGATCATTACCACGGAGATATTTTGTTTTCAATGGCACATGAAGAAGTGTTGTATCATTTTTTATTTTATGTTGTAAATCTTTCTAGAAAGTTTTTGCCTATGACTTAATAAACAAAAGAAAAATAAAGAGGTGAAATAATATATCTAAAGGGTATCATGTCTGCGTAAACCACTCTCAGCCTTCCCATCGTTAAACATAATACAATGAATCTTTCAACCTCAATGGAAGTAAGCTGATCTTCTACGCCTGTAAACTATACTAAACTCCCGTCGCGAGACATTGTCAAGTCTTAAGTAGCCAGTACTTAAGGCCTTTGTAGTTGATTTTGGAACGCCTTCTCTAGACCACCCATGACTACATGGTACAGCATGTACTGACGACTATCGAATAAACAACCAGGCAGGTGACGACAACCTTCTTAAAAGACCAACGCCGGTGACGACGTCGGTGTCGTCGACAGGAAGGTTTTCGTCATTTAGGAAGGTCGGCTAAGAACAAACGAGTATTAGTACAATTTAAATAAAAATCAAATTACAATTACAAAAATTTATTTTTTTAAGGATTAAGTATGGTTTTGTTAAGTTTTAGAGACTTTGATTTAGTAAGAGAAAATGAGTTGCGAGAAATTTACAGTTGTTGCTCATATCCTACTGCCGATATTCTAAATCTAAGATATCTAAATCTGTGTCCACAGGAAGAAAAAAATAAAGTAATTCAATTTTCTGTTAAAAATGAGATGTTAACTGTTTTAACATTTGAACCTTCAAGGCGGCGACTAAAAGATCATTCAGTACCACCGTACAAAATTTCGTGAATAAGAAAAATAAAGCGAAAGAAAATGAAAAGAAAAAAACAGAACAAAGATTTATTCTGCATATCGCGTGATGTATGCATGAGAAATATAAGTACTTAAGTCAAGAAAAGAAAACAAAATTAGGAACTTAAAAGAACAATTTAATGCCAAAGAAAATCTCCTCTAAAAGCCACTACGTTTATGAATCAAAAAATGATCTGCGAAAAACACTGGCTTTTGAAGGCTCAGAACTCTCTTTTTTCCAACTAATTTGGTATGATGCATCATTTGCCTATATATGAACATCAGATTAAGCGGGTTAAGCCATATCACATGATCCTTAATAGATATGAGTAACTTATACAGCTTACCGTCACTTGCAGAAAACAGATTTCAATTCAAAAGTGTATGGAGAAATGAATTATTCATAAGAATACAGAGGAGTTTTTCCTATTAAACCATCTGACATACTATAAAGAGGTTTTATTTGGATCAAGGATTGGAAATATGCGCGGACTCATGGATGTTGTCCGCAGGAAGGTTGCATAGTTTTTTTTCTTTCTCTCGATTTTCTCCTTGTTATTGTTGCAGGGAAGAACGTCCTTTTAGATATCACGTCCGCTGGGAGAAAAAGAGGTTTTCAGTCTCTGATTTAGATTATGGATGATAATGATCTAATGATGTAAAACAAGTTTTTTAAAAATATTCTGAATTTTATGCACTAAAATGTAATTTTCTTTGAAGAGTCACTTTATAGTATACTGAAATGTTTTATACCCCTGCAAATATTCTAGGACAATGTTACATACCCCCGAAATCAGGAAATCCGGGAATAATTCATACCCCAGTAAAAAACAATGCAGCCAACCAATACGTTAAAATTCCTTTACAAGTTCAGCCCATCATAATTTCTCGCATATTTTATATTTATGCTTGGGTCAAAGGTTTGTCTAATTATATTGTTTGGTAAAATATAATAACATGAAGTTTATGCTTAGTTCACTAAATAAACTTACATCAAAATTTTCAGTATCAAATAAACATCAATGAGACATTTTTTAAATGAACTAATCAGTTTTTCCCATGATGCAATATTCAACCAATCAAGTGTCTTGAAAAGTTATCCCTACACTGGTTCCTACCTTATCAAGAATATCGTCCATAAAATCAAACACCGCCAAAAGAAACTGACTTTTTACTTCGTTAATCAATATCAGTTAGATATATGTTCAATCTAGTGTTATCATTTTAATTCAATTCATAAAATCTACACCACAGAAATAGGTTTTCAAGACATTCGAACACGAAACGTTGAAAAAGAGAAATGTCGTCTACGTGCGTATAACTTCTCATTTATGTCAACGCGCAACGATTTCACTATGTCACCATAGTAATAATACACACATGTCTTAAGTCAACCCATAATTACCTTATTGAGATAATAGCCTTTTGGGGGTGTTATGACGGAGAGATGGACATTCCACAGTGACATCTAGACAGACGATATAATTACAGGGTTGTCAATTGCTCCACCAACCTGTCACGCCATTTGATCGGAGCTGATTGTTGCAGATTTAGACATATTTTGTAGGACATGTCGTGTTGTTTGAATGTCAATGTTGTCAGCACGTAGAAGCTGTCAGTTATGGACTATGTTGTTGATAATGTTGGTATTCGAAAATAATCAATAATTTTTGTTCTTCGATAAAACATGAACAACTAAAAACCTAAAATGTCTGGGGGGTCACTGCTTTCAATATTAGAGAGATTGTACCTGTATCCTAACTACTTTTATCTACTGGTGGAAAACACTGAAAATTATCGTATCAAGTACTTATCTAGCTACATTATCTATTTCATGTACCTAGAATTTGTTTCAAACAAACAAGCTGTAAAAAGCGTCCTATTTTAGCTCGAATAGGGGTTATAAAACATACCGTAAATTCGTGACGAAAAAAGCTAGAATAAACATGAATACAATTTTGAAATCAACTAATTTCGCGATGTTTATTCAAAATAAAGAAGTAATTCTTCTTCATTTTCAAAAATAATGTCATATTAAGGTGTTCGACAATATCTACTATCTGTGAAAAAATTAGCTTAAAAGGATTCAAAATGACGAAGTTATACACATTACAAAATCACTGCCTTTCATTTTTGAACAGACTATATCAAGTCAATTTTGCGACAGTATTTTCTATCTACATCAATTCATGATATCAAGGCACCAAAATTGTTCTTACCAATGAATCGAGTATAAGGATAGTTTTACGTGCCATCTCAAGAAATCCGATCTAGTTTTTTGTACAGTAGGTGTTTTGGAAAACACAGACTATTCAAAAACAAATCTGTCATATCCATATATAGACCAGTTCCTATTCGACAAGATAATTGTTAAAAAGATTTGCATGAATGCCGAAATGAAAAAGAATGACTTCAAATTCGATTAAGAATACTCATTAATCTATAAAAAGGGCATCTCCTAAAGATCTTGTTTTGATATGATAAAACGATAGATAGATATCAAAGATTCACATAAATGGTATCAATGACGGCAAATTCCATTGTCTACAGGTTTCTGTAAAAATAACATTTTCATTTAATTCATAATTTGATATCATTACTCAGAAAATAATTGTCCAAATAATGTCCAGTTTCACACACACTATTTAATGAAATATACGTAATAACTGCAAAATTCGATTGAGAATACCCTTAAAGGATATCAACAATACGTCTCAAGTAAAAATAGCATTTCCTTGAAACATTGATTTGATAGAACAAGAGAAACATGGCAAAGATTCTGGCTATTTTCGTCGTTTGATTGGCTAGAAATTAAAGCATCAAGAAGCTAATTGGTTCAATCTAGAATGTCACAATTTGATGATTTGATAAAATCAAAAATAATGAAAATGTTACTACATAAACCAATCAGAATCTTGAATCTTGTAATTTATAACCAATAAATTATGAGGTTGGATTAGCCATACATTGGCGACAATAATATTAAATGATATGCGATGAATAAAAATTCAACTGAGAAAAAAATGTTCCTTAAGGATATTCTTTATATAATAGTCTAGTAGGAATCTTTCTACAAAAGACTATTTCCTCAAAAACATCGTTGTGATAATATAATAGACTACATAACATAATGTAATAGAAATTCGATTTAGTTATATGGCAATTACGATTCAATACGTATTACAGCTTATATCGACATCTAGTTCGACCTGTTTAATCATATTAAACACGACCCATTTAATTTTATCTGAGCACGCCCACTCAACATTACAGATTTGTCGGATTTGATGTGAAAATCAGTGCGTAGACGCGCCCCCTTATTCTCGATATAATAGACAAGTAATTCTGTAGTCACATTCCTTAAAAAAAAGGCTGATTCAAATACCTCGTCAGGATGTTGCAGGGCGTATTCATATGTCTATACCTTATTGCACGAATATAACTATCGTATTGGGTTAGTTGATGCACATCTATTTCCGTAAATATCGGAGATTAAGATTAAGATTAAGAATTTTTCAAAGAAATTAAAGTCTTATTCGGGCAAGGTAATGATTGGTATAAAAACTGTTTCCCGGTCTTCACTGGAAGACAAAGCCCTTAGGAAAAGCGCAAAGAATCTCACTGCTTCCAGGCTTATAGTTAGTATAACCTTAATTCCGGATTACTAGACCTGACTTTCAATGATAATGATAACCTGATAGAATAGAAAACGTTAGTATTGATGTATTCCGGTCCATTGAAAACCCTGTGTATTCGATACGGTTGTCCGAAATTTTTGCGTCCAGAAGTTTTTGCGAATCGATCCACTCGTAAATTTGTAATTAGTCCTGTCAAAAGAAGATTCTGATTAATAAGACGATTTGGTCATTAATAACATGTTTATCTAACAACGCCTTCTGGATCATAAAGCTAAGAGGAAAGGATTTCATCTCATGTTTTAGTCAAAAAACCAACCCATCATAAACGGTCCTATAGATGAACCTCGGCTACGGCACACCCCTAGAAGACAAAATTAGCACAGCTTCTTAAGAAAAATAAGATAAGTCTATAAAGAGGGAAATATAACAAATTTAATGACCAAAATAAGGCTGTTTTATTTCAGTCAACGAAACGCCTGCTCTGTCTGTTTATTCGAATAATCCGGGTATTACAGCCCATTCATTGTCTGTAGAGCGGAAATCCTTTAGTATATTATGAAAAAGATAAAATCATAACAGATGGACAGTTAATTGGGTCACATAAACAACAATGTTTGAAAGGCAGATGCTCATTCAACTGCCAGATTCAACAGTAAATATTTTTGCCTACAGCGCCGAAATAGTCATAGCTGTAGGCTCATTCTCTAATAAATACAGTGTGTCCACGAAAAAAGTACCCCATCGAAGACAAATGGTTATCTGTAGTTGAAGTCAAGTTTTAATTTTAGCAATAAATGCAGTTTTATACAAAGATATAAAATTTGTTTGTATAACGGGTATGAAAAGGAACTATTAATACTAATTGCACGTGCAAGGACAAGATATGTGAAGAACTTTCATAAATACCTTTCTAGTGACTATTCATAAGTTTACTTGTCTACCACAAAAAAGTATATGCTTGTTAAAAATCTCAATGGTGATTCGCCATCGTGATAAGTCATTAGTGTCGCAGCTTAGTCTGTCATCGTTATAAAAGAATGATGAATCGCACGCTTAAAATTGCACGCTTTTTAAAAACCACGGAACACAGAATACAGTAGTTGACATATATTAAACTTGGATTTAACTATAGATAACAATTTGTCTTCGAAGAGGTACTTTTTTCGTGGACACACTGTATATATACATTTTTTCGAGATTATACTTACTACCAAAAATTAGTTTTTTTTGTCGAGAGACATAATATTAATGGTCATAGGGAATGAAGCATTCAGAATGTCACAATTTGTTGTTTTTGTTAAAATTAAAAATGTTTTTGTGATTATGTAAATGTACTCTAGGGCCAATCAGATAATTGAATTAGCGATCATTTGGCGACTATCCCTAAGCTAAAGTGGCTGACCATATTCTAGCTAAGCTATATACAGTATAGTAAACTGTTTTGTTAAATGTTTCTATATTTCAATTTCAATTTCAAATTGACTATCCCTTAGATGAAATGGCTTACCATAATTTAGCAAGGCAATGTAAGGGTAAGGTATGCACTTAGGTACTTAGGATGAAACAGTCATGCTGTGCATAGTTAATCCGCGGACTATAGTTCCAACTAGTGTTTCGTCAGGTACCAACTGACTACCTCACTGACTCCTCGCAGTATCTAGTCGTCAATAACTTCAGCGTAGTATAAACTACCACTAAATCAAAGTATTGAAATTGTTGGCGTGAATGGGTATTCAAGTGACTGTTTTTGGCATTCTTATCATTTTATATCAACTGTTATAAAGTAACCGACCGTTGAATTTAACCGACATCTTTCTCGTGACAACAAACGAAAACATTTTACTGGTCTAGCAAGATGCTAGTTAGTCTATTATTAAAAATACGATTAATTCGTTTTGACAAAACGAAAGAAAGAAAGTCCAAGAAAAGCATTATTTATCGGAAAACATGAAAGATGTTAAAGGACTGCAAACAAGGAGAAAAGCTGACAAGAGTTTCAAATATCGAGGCAAAAAAAAATTAATATCCATCTCAGTGATATGTATCAATGTCTTGTATTCAATAAAAAGGTTTACGAAGATCAGTCTTAAGAACACCCA
Source organism: Nanomia bijuga (assembly GCA_032273505.1). Classification (NCBI taxonomy): domain Eukaryota; kingdom Metazoa; phylum Cnidaria; class Hydrozoa; order Siphonophorae; family Agalmatidae; genus Nanomia; species Nanomia bijuga. The sequence goes on from JAUKPT010002472.1 coordinate 6,603, forward strand.
CACGCACGCAAAGCCGTTTCGAAAGGCGAAAAATCGCGCACGTAACATTCGTGACATTCCTGATATTGGATTAAATAACAATATACGTGCATGTGCTCACACTGAGTTTAACAAGACAAGATAAAACAAAGAAGAAATTTTATTAATAACCTCGAAACAGGTCAATTTCAATTCATCCTTATATATGGATCGCGTTGGTATAGATATGATAATTCTTGAGTTTTCGTATTTACTCTCAGGGTTCGGTAACTTCTGGCAGTGTGGCAGTGCTTGATTGCAAGAAGTTCATAGCTTTTGCAAGAAAGTCGACCCAATCCATAAAAAAAAATCAAAAAGATCATAGTCCATGAGTTTCTTATTGAGAAATTATGTAGCAAATAGCAGTTACACTAGGTAAGATTGCATGGTCAGGGTATTGTAGATGTGGATGAACATTTGTCCATTTGTTGACGTTTTTTGAGTAAAAATTTGATCCAGGAAATAATTGTCTTTGCAAAAAGAAACATCTGAGCTTGCAAGAAGAAAAAAAGATTGCTGGACACTGTTTACTCTGTTCATTGTGTGAAATAAGGATAATATGTGCCCCCGGTGATCTTACTTGTGACCGCTATCTTCTAAAATATGCCGTTATATTTTCAAAACCTTTTCATACTTTAATATGATGATCGGTTTTTCTACCGTTTTTTTTGTTCAAAACCAAATATTTGCTACCTGTTTTTTTGATATTCTCGCCGGTTTTCACCGATCAGCGGCTGTTCTTTCGCTCAGGCTATTACGACTTTGTGGAAACAGAAAAACAAAGATTAATTAAAAGGTTTACGGAGATGCGAATGAGAAACATACTTGCATGTCATTTCGCGTCATTTGTCTTGGTAAAGATAGGAGTTTTCGTATTTACTGTATTTACCGGCCGTGTTTTGAGGTTTGTGCCACCGGAGGGTCATTAATGCCACTGCGATTTTTGTTAGGGTCTATATTAAAAGAAAAATCTTGGTAAACGAGCTGGATCCGGAAATAAAGGTACCTTTCGGCTATTATTAGCCTTAATTAGCACAAATTTGGTACAATCCAGTAAAAAGTGCATTTTCAAAATGTTCAATTCTGCAAACGGATTAGATAGCTAGATTGGGCATGAAAAGTAGATGAAAAAATGGTATTACAACTCTGTGGAAACAGAAAGCCAAAGAGACATGGTGAAAGTGATCTAGATGAATTAATGTCATTAATGTCCCTTTTCTCTGACAGCATTGTACACGTTGACGACACCCCTAGAGAAGTCTTATATATAATTTCTTGCAATTATCTGGATTTATATGATTATTTATCAGACTACACCAGTCTACCAGATATCATCTGACCTGCTCTCTATGTCCATATCATAAATCAACCACGAGAAGTAAAAATAATCTCCAAAGCCTGCTCATAAAAATGACCACGAAATGCAATCTAGCGATGAATCATGAAAAATTTAGACTTACGACGGTGGTCTGCAAGAAAAAAGACAAGAACTTACAAAAAGTCAAACCTGGGTGATCTAAACTCACCACTTTATAGTAACAACTTGTAATTGGTGAATCAAGAAAGATAAGAACTTACTCTAAAGAGAAGTGATTCAGCTATAAATTTCATGGATCGGGGAATAATGCATAAAATAAATATAACAGTAAATCACTAGGGGAATTTAAGTTAAGTTAGGTAGAATCTAAAATTTCACCGCTATGACCGCGAGTCATTGTCCTCGTCGAGGCATATGATTTATAGATGATTATAGTTAAGAAGAATTAGCCACTAGACTATGTTAGCTTGAAAGTCCTTGTTCAGTGTTATATGGTGTGTGTGTCGTCCTGTAAATTGCCTCTACTTGGGATGTGCGCTGGGAATATAAGCATAGATAGAAAAAATGAGTTAACTCAATAAAACGAAAAAATCAACCAGCTAAACTTAATGTTAAAACAGTAATAACTTGTAACTGAATCGCAAAGAGAAACTTTGCACGGTGGTCTTTTAAGAAAAAATATAAAAACTTACCAAAGAGACATTTTGCAGATCAACATGACTTCAGTCACAATAATAAACATACTATAAACATTTATAATAAATAAATTTTATACTTGTAGTACATGCTTCTTTTTCTTTATAAGAATAGTGTTTTTTGGTTTCAAGATGATTATTCTTAACTTTTTGGCCAAATTCATCCTAATATTCTTAGCATACACATCAAAAATGAAAAATATAGGGCATCGAAAATATATTGTTTTGATGCTGAAAAATCGAAAATATCGGAATATTGGTAACAAAAAATGAGAAATATCGGAATATCGGTAAGATAAATGAGAAAATCGGGAGAAAACAATGTTAGATTATACATCAGGTAAAAGCTAAAAATATTTCTTAAGGAAAATTCAAGATGAAGTATTCTTAGCACATTCTGAACTTTTTTCTCAATTTCATCTTGATTATTCTTATAAAGTATATTCTTATAAAAAAAAGCGTGTAAACGAGTCTTCAAAGTAATGGAAAAAAAACTTACCAAAGAGACTGGGCAGATCGATATGACTTATTCCATAAAACTTTCAGTCACAATAACATACTAAACTATACGATATAGGTACCTTATCTCATGTATTTGTCGACAACCTCAACAAGAAGACAACTTTACATATGTAGCTATTCAGTTCTTAATACGCTTTTGTCTGGAATTATACAAGTCTTGATCAGATTTGTAAACATCTTTATGTTATGAAGATAACAACTTTGCTCTCTTTGATAAGAAAGTTCATGTGTTTTGGTTAACCTCTTACATAACTTCTTTTCTTCTTAATCTCTTCTTGTATCTCAATTTGTGGTCGACAGATATGAGTTGCCAAGTACTTTAAGAAACGCAAAGGACATACTTGTGTTCTTGGAATTTGTTTATTGATTTATTTTATTTATTAACGCGACAGAGTGAGGCGTCATGTCAGAAGAGATAATGATTTGACGGTTTGATACGAAAGGTTAACGCGGTGTGGATCGATTTAAGAGAAGAAAAAAGTTTCTGGTCATGGTTGTTGATTTATGATGAGTGGTTTGACATTTTTTATGTTATTCGTAGAGATGATATGTTGACATGAAAAATGTGTCAGGGTTGAGAATGGAGTTATAAAAGGTAAGGTAAGTAGCCACATTAGTCACAATCAACGATCTCGAAATCAGACCTCAATTGATGTTATTTAGCTTTCAAAGGAAATTGTTAACATCTTTTAATTGCCTTAAAATTGACCAGAGAAGTTGATAACCTAATATGTTGCAATTGTTGGCACGACTGAGTACCGTTAGGCCATTCACCCACAAAGGAGAGCCTAGAATGCTTGATACGCTACTGAGTGACAGATGTAAACCGGACTGGTGGTACCTCTAAAATTAAAATAACTTTGCTTATAATGATCATCGATCGTAAATGGAACACGTAGCACCTATTATCTCCATATTACCGAAATGATGTGTAATACGTGGATATGTTTGAGAATGATTTACAGTTAAATACACAATACGTGGTCTTGCAATTTGTTTTTTAATTTGTTTGGGGAGGGTAACTGATATCAATTTAAATTGTGTAAGCATGATTTACGAGTGGGGGTTTAACGTTCCTTCTACTGTTTTCAGAGGAGACAAAATATATTTTTGTATTTTGTTTTGGAAGCACTATAAACTGCATTTACAAATACCACAGGACTGTGTACACAAATAAAGTCAGAAGACAAGAGCTTACTTAAATAACAGTTGGATACACAGAAATCTACACTTAAAAGGTTACTGCGGTAAGTAAGAACAACAGCCAGCAATCACACTACCACTTGAAATAAATTGCTCATGTATGTAAATCTCAAACACCTCGATCAAAAAGAAAAGCTGTTTGCACAACCTACAAAGCAGTATTGCAGGGATCCAAGGGTTAAAATAACGGTCGGATATTGGACATTATTCGATCCAATACGATTCCCACCGGATATTTAAACCGACCCATATTTCTTATAAAATATTAAAAGTTGGATCAGTTATATTTTCTTTCCACAACTTTTAATTCTTTACACATGTTTTACGTTCCAGATGCAGTAAACTTTGATTCATTTTTGAGTAATTCATTGAAATGTTTGGTAAAATGGGTCATTGGCTTCATAGCAGTTTTGACACCAGAAATGTTGGGAGCAGCCACGGATCAAGCAAAAAGATTGACGCAGTCAAGAGGAGAATTCGCCGAATTGATCCGGCAACGGTTCGACATTCGGTTCGACTCCGTGACGCCAATGACGTCTAATGGAGGAATACACATGAACAGAAACAGGATATTGCAGCCAGTGGTCGATTATAATTTTTTCTTTCGGTTTAAATATCCACACTTTTCTCTCTAATTCAAAGTCTCTAGAAATTAACAAAACCATGCATAACCCATACATCAAAACCTAACACGAAATTAAATATTAATCATTGTTTCATTCTTTTTGTGTTTTGAATTTGATTATTTTTTCAAATTGTAATATCTGTTTTTTTGGTCTTAGCTGACCTTCCTGTTGCATCGGTTGTCGAGGCCTGAATGAAGTTCCAATATGGTAAGCCCTATCACGAGCTACAGACATGAGTGAAATTAAAAAGGATTGTGGTATATGTTAGCGACTTTATAAGCGACATTGATCCTTATATCTTTTCACCTTTGATGCGATCAAGTTTATTATATAAGTACAGATTAGCGGTCGTGTTAACACTTTCTAACATAATTGCAAGGGTCAATATTCAGGTCGAAAATCTTTTATTTTACCCCTGACCCCTCAAATTTGCAGAATTCTTTATTACTTCCTGTTTTTTCCGACATCTTTGGCACCAAAACCGCACATTATTTTTTAGCTATATACTTAAAAATTGCAACATTTTTTCAAAACTACCATTATTTTTACTTTACTGAGAGCTTATTTCTTCCCTGTTTTCTCCGGTTTTCCCAATACCTTAATTTCCTCCCCCCGCGAGGGAAGGATCCAGACAGAATATCTACCCTTGATTAATTGTTTGGCGCAGCTTATTCCGACTTTTGAAGAGCATAGTTTCTAGAAATGCCCTGCATAGGATTTGAAAATAGATAAATATTATCTAATATAATGTGGATCGATAAATAATGTCCCGATCTCTTTTAGGTCCAAATTTGGAAGAAAATTCAGTTACAGATCTTAATCTGTAATTAGATGATTACGAAACGCAGAGGAATAGCAAGGAATAACATAAACCTCAGCCATGCGTCACAAATTCTTCCCCTGAAACACGACTTATACGTTGCTAGTCTATAAGATACGGATCATGCGGTCGTAGTGTGGACCACAAATCGACAACAGACCGATAGTTTGACGCGAAAGAGGGGGTGTACTACGCAAGTACTCTAAATGTTTTTATGAACTAATATTGATAATAAGATAATGATAAAATTCAAAGAAAATAAATATTCTCGCATTCAACCAATATGTCCTGCTCATTTGGGCCCTGAAAAACCTTATAAACCTCAACAGCAATCTGGAACACAATCCCTGATAACCAAAGAAAATAAATATTCTTAAAATATGAAATTCTCCACGCACTGATTTCATCATCACATGATTTTTCTACAAAAATAAAAATTTCAAAATCCTGATTTTTTTTCATTTTTTTTATTCTTTATTTTTCTACACTCGAGACGTTTCTTTCTTTTTTGTTCTCATTCTTCTGTTTTCCATCGCTGTCGGTAGTTGTTTACAATAGGATGGATTGCTGCACAATATGTTAAACCGTCCTACGCAGACATGGACATGAAAAAAGGAAGAAAACATGGAAAAAACATAACATCATATTTCCGAAATTAATTCTTTTGATCGTGGATCAAATGATTTCAACATGATTTTAACAGGTTTAGGCGCTTTCTTAGAAAGGTTTTCATATTTTTTAACTGAAAATGTCTGTTAAAGGGGAAAAAATAAAGATAGTAGCTCTCCAATAATTAGGTAAAAAAAGTAAAATAGTTTACAAATAACGTTTTAAGCGTCACATCCGCCGGCTAAAATATCCCAAAACATGTTAGACCCTGTGAGAATTGGACGTGAAACCTGGTCACTAACAAACGCAGTACAATCTTAACTTGAACAAACTACACCAAAAGTCCACTTTCATGAGAAATGAGAAACAAAACAAAACAGTACAATAAGTCAATAAACGACTTTATCTGACGAAAACAAGTGACCTGAATCTAAAACAATGCCTCTTTAGTAACGACAATTAAGAGAAAAATAGCGCAACAAATACTTTCTTCATGTATTTACTGATTTACTAATTAGTGCTGATCATGAACCTGTCAAAAACCAGAACACAAATCAGAGCATTTGAATAGATCGCGAGCACTGTTTCGTCATGTTATTATTACTTTTAATTGCCTTAATTGTGCATACAATTTATACAAGTAAAATAGATTTTATTTTCAAGTGTCTCATATGTGGACGAAATGTATTTATCTTTTATTTTGGGTTCACCCATAGCAACTATAAAATTACATGGCTTGGAAACAAGTGCTAATCGCTGAATTGAACTTAGTTTTTTTTACATCTAAAAGTTTGATCACGTGACAGCTATAAGCT
>JAUKPT010002473.1:0-13227 GCA_032273505.1 Nanomia bijuga
AGTTGCCAAATTATGGCTTAATTCAATTCTTTGATTGGTTCAAAATATATCAATATTCTGATCAGGTGGAGGTATTTCCATAGAGATAAAAAAAAATAGGTGCAAGGGGATCAAAAAAATAACTTTTAAACCCCATTTATTAAAGGTTTCCATCATATCCCAAATTATTTAAGCTCATCCCCCAACACCCGGACTCAACATAAATCGATGAAACCAAATTAACACAAATTGAGGCGTCGATATCTTAGCAGACCCATCTTTTTGTAATTTCTTGATGTTCAATTCAAGTTCATTAAACATCTGTTCACCGTTTTTTCCACCATACAGATCAGCACAAAGTTTTCTTTACAAAACATTGAAGTCTCTTCGAAGGGGACAAATGCTTCGGTTGGCTTTATTTTTGTGAAAAATAACTTCACTTTTGCTGCTATTTTTAATAGGTGAGATATGCCTGTGATAGGCAGTAGTAGCATTGTTCCCACTTTCAAAATAACTGTTTATTACATTTATTGTTTCAAGACTAATTGCTTTAAAAATTGGTGCCTCAAGAGCATGAATAGGATGGTTGTGTGTCCAGTCAATCTGTATGGAACATGAATATTTAATTTGATCTTTAACAACTTTGGTGACTAAACTAAAATCAGAACAGTTAGTGCTCTTAACACGACGAGAAGAAGCAGGTTACTTATTTTTACTATTCTTTGGAGGTACATATCTTGTATCATGTTGACATCGGTAATATTGGCATAAAATATATAAGCTTCGATTGGTACACTTCTTTTCAGCTTTAATTTTAACTGTGTCGTTGTTGATATCATAGTAATCTGACACAAATTTACTGACACCTTCCCTATCTTCTATTGAACATTTAAACAAACCAGGAAACATTTTATCATCATAATCTTCATCATATTCCATTGTATAGAATCTACCTAAAAATATTATAATTTGTTAATGAGTTACTTAAAACAGTTCTAGGAGACCCACAGACCAGATGGGGGTGATTTTCTAAAAGGTCTGGTCATATTTGAAAAGTCTGCAGAACCAGTAATAAGTTTTAATGCATCAGAACAAATTTCAAGTCACAGTGAAAAATAAATTACCATAAGACCTCACAAAGTAGAACTTATTTAATTAGAGACAGGAGTTCCCCTCATCTTTTATATTTCAGCATACTAGCATAGGGACCAAATTTACTATTTGAATCATCAATATGAAATTAAGCAGTACAATATTTAGATTATTACACCAAAGACAAGGTATGAAGAAATTTAGTTAAAATACATTTAAATAATTTTAAAGCCACCCACAAGGGAGGAATAGAAATGATAAGTTGGACTTGGGGGAGCTTACTTGGAAAATTTCACATATTTTGTTAGCATATTTAAACCCCCTTTCCCTATAATCAAGAATAAGCATTTTTAAGCATGATCATTTTCAAGTAACCCCCCTCCCTCCTTGATTACATAATATATGAAAGATTCCTTAGCAGCATTCCAAAAAACATTGAGTTTATTATTTGAATAAAATATGTGAATGAGTTTAACAATATATGGGGATGAGCTGAATAAAAACACTGCAATCTAAATAACTAAACCTTTTCAAGGGAATCATAAGAAAGACCACATGGATATCTCATAACCAAATTTTGACAATAGTTTCTCTAAAAGATGTTGAATCACCAACTTTAACGATATGAAATGGGTCAAGAAAAAAATATATGCTATGACACACAAATCAATACAAGTTAATAAGCAGAAGATTAGGTTTAGAAATATAAAAACTGACAACAGCCTTGACTAAGAAAGAAATTTTGTTCTGCTTTTTATGCAGGTTTTTGAATCACATTTATTGCACTACCTCATTTTATTATCTGCCCAAGTTAAATCCTACAAAATAAGAAAACTTACTTTTTAAAAGAGTATGAAATAGAGATCATATTTTTCAGAAATATCCATGAGAATCCAAATTAAGCCATATATGAACACAAGATATTTACAGCGATATCAACAAAACATATTACAAAAACATGATGTTTACAAATGTTTTAACTTGGTATAGGCATTTAATCTATCTTTCCTACTAAAATGTTTATCACAATTCTCGCATGTAAACACGTTACTTTTTGTATGGACATTTTCGTGGCTCTTCAATTTAGATTTGCTCTGGAAAGACTTGTCGCATGTTTCACAAGTATACTTATCTGATTGAAGCAACAAATGTGTTTTTAAGTAACGTTCTTCTTTAGTACAAACATGACATTTTATTGTGCCACAACCTTTCTCATGTTCAGCCAATTTCCGGGGTATTTTAAAAACCTTGCCACACTTTTGACAAGGATTTAATTCAGTTCCTTTCTTGCCAGCATCAATATATATCTAAAAAGAGACAATTAATAAATTTCAATTCATGCTAAATCAACACAAGTTTTTTTAAGAGATAAAAAAATGGAAGATAATAAATATCTACTAAGTAAAACGTTACTTGCTTATCTTTGTCAATCATATTACGCCATCTCATCTTCAGAATTTTCACTGATTCTAAATTCTTCTATAAGAAAAGAGACATTGTATTATGAATCAATTACCCAAACCAAGACTTGTGTAAACTAGGAAGTATGTAAAAATGTACTCATCTGACCAAGGACTTGATTTTGAGCAACCTACCTACTGTAGAATCAGGTATTGTTGAATGATTGTTTGAAGTTAACCGCGAAAAAGGTTAGTCTTCAAAATAAAATGCCTAAAAATGTAAACAAACCTAACAGTTGTTTCGTACAGACAAGACACAGTTGGCAATTTTCTGACTGAATTTTTTAGCGATCAACAATACGTAAGCCACACCTACTTATATGTTATGTAACTTTTAACAAATTGGTATTACCAGTATAAGTAACAGGTAACAGAAAAGAAGACATTCAATTAATTATTTATCCCCCTCCCCAAGTACTATGTTTATTATCTAAGATTTGAGGGGCAGACAAACCACCCCCAACGTTTTTAATATCATGCTTCACGATGGTGATAGAACAAATAACTTCTGTTAAAGTTGGAATAGCTCTCTTGATAAAGTTAGTCAGTTAAAAGAATGCAGCCATTTGGACTTGTATCAACGGAATGAAAAAGGATGCAATGACAGCTTGTCTCTCAATAACTGATTGTTGTAGCAATGAAGAATAGAATTTGAGGAAACAGTCAATTTAAAAAAAAAAAAAAACGTTATGTACTGATACAGAATAGTCAAGATTTTTTTACGAGGGATTGGACATATAGATATAAATTATGATAATAATAGTCAATTCATTGTACGATACCTTTAACCATAAGTTTTTATCATTGCTTTTGTTAAAATATACTTGTTTCATTTAATAAATCGTATTTTCTATCAAGATATATTTATTTCATTATTGTTATCTTGGGGAGTTCTGTCTTAGGTGGTTCTGTCTTGGGTTTTCTTGTCTTGAAGTGTTTTGATTTTTATGATATGGGTTAATTAACAGTAAGGATAAAAGACCTTCCTACCATTTATAACTGATCAAACCAAAACCCAGATTCCTACCTACCGTATCAAGGTTACATAATAATTGAACACTCCTTTAAAACTATTTAGTACTAATTTCAATGCAAATAGAGTATCAGCTGATTTTTGACGACGCAGATCTGGTTGTTTAGAACTGTAAACACAAAAGAACTTACGTGACTACAGTGGATGAAGTAGTTCCATCCACTCACTTTACGCACCGAAGATCCTGATGATCCTTCAGCTACACTGTCTATATCAGTTGCTGTAGCTCTAAGATCATACCATCAATTTATATCATAATCATAATTGATATGGTACTTCATAGAAGGCAATAACATGAATAATGAATAATAAAGAGCGACATATAGCTGAGTAAGTAGGACAGATTAAGTAAATAAACCGTACGAAAATACCTGTTATCATCTCTAGCGATCTCGTTGTTCATAACAGCATCATTATCAGACGAATCACTTGAATCCATTTTTTATTTGAACAGACTTGATTACGATACGACTTTCAATTACTGCTTCTTGTTGGTATTGTCTTAATCTGAACTGAAGATTGCGCACGTGGGACGTGTAAATATACGGGTCCGAGACGCATCAAATGGGTAAATAATACGGGTCCGAGACACCTCAAGTATGAATCGTTACGGGTCCGAGACGTCTAATATGCAAAAAACAACACTGTTTAACGGGTCCGATACACCTACAAACGGGTCTGAGACATATCAGCAGGTCCGAAATACGGGTCCGAGACACCTAAAGTATGAATCTTTACAGGTCCAAGACGTCTAAGATGCAAAAAGCTCTGGTTTTCAGGTCCGAGACACCTAAATACGGGTCCGAGACACCTCAAACGGGTCCGAGACGGTTTACGGAATAAAAATTAAATCAGAGTTTTTAGTTTTGGGCTTTGAAATTTAATCAATACTTAATATATAACTTTATAAGCGAGGATAATTTCTTGCCTTCAACCAGTTATTTCACTTGTGTTTGCAAATGCTTGACTAGGAAATAAGCCGAAGGTTTTCGATTAGTATTTATGATTCTATAACAGGAAGCTAATAGGAGCATTTTAGAATGATTTTTTCGACAAAATTACAAGTGTTTAGGTCCTCTTCCTACAATAAAGATTATCGGCTTCTCTAGGACTACAAAAGTACAAGAAGGGTTCCAAAAGGTTTTTATGATAACTCCAAAATGTTTAAAAAGTATTCAAAGTAGAAGACATCGCGACCGAGAATCACTATCTGAAAAAGCGTATCTATTTAAACAATTGTATTTCTATGAGATATCTGAAGAAACAATAAGCTTTTTCGTGAAAGGTGTGCAAAATTTCTCAACAGTGATTTATCTTTCGATCGTGTTTTTGTTATTTCTATGGTTTACACACAATCATGGAATTTAATATTTCAGGCAGCAAATATTTTTGCCGACTGTCAACTGTCATATTTGGTTCAATTTCACTTGAAAAAGATCCACCTAAAACGTACTTTTTTATTGACAAAAGGTTCAATTATGCTTTTATTTTAAACTCTTGAGGGCTCAAATGGGTGGATTTTTAAGAAACTTTGCAGTTTCTTATAAAAAAAGGGGTGTATTAGGGTTTCGGGTTAAGACGTGATTTTCCACTAAGAGTAAATAAGAAAGTATAGAATCCTTAATTTTCTTCTACATCGGTGCATCAGATTAGCCACAAATATGCCAGGACACATTTATGTCATAGGACACTTTTATATCCTTCACTTACCCGCTGTTTAGGGTTTAATATCTCAAGATACAATAACATTTGAAACTTTGTTTCTTCTCTGGTATATTCTGTTAGGTTCTGACAAAATTCTGATTAGGAACTATATCTGGACACTTAATATATCTTAAATACGACTTTTTTTCATACAGTTCATCACGAACACGTCCCTATAGTGAGAAGGTATGGGCAATTTCGAGGTACCAATGGTTAGACGGGGGTAAGTTTACAAGGAATATACAACAAGAACAACTGACTATTCAATTTCTCTCCAATCTCTCTAGAACCTCAAACCCCTGTCAATGAGCCACCAGCCATTGAACGCCAACCCATTCCTGCAAGAGAAGGTAACATCTTTATGTTGTGTCATTTTTTATGTTAATCTTCTAACCAGTGTGTTGTTTGTGCACAAAGGTTATGTTTGATACGGTTAATGTCATGTTTCAGGTACCAGTGGTTCAAAAGGATGTTACAATCAGTGTTGCTACAGGGCAAAGTCGCAGCCATGTAGAAGTTGGTGTCAAGATGTATGTAACTCCTCTTCAAGTCTTTTTCTTCTTTTGTTGTTAAGGAATCGGAACGAGAGTTATCTAATTATTTTCATTATTTTCATTTGTCTAGAAAACAGCAAGCCCAAGCTTATTGGGTTTATGGGACACAATGTATTTAACGTGTATGCAGGGTCCTGATGAGGTGAGACGCTGATCATTGTATTTGCATTACATTATTAGTGTATCCTTCAATTTTGTTTCCTTTCTGATAATCTGAAGCCTTTTAGATATAGAGACATCCTTTCAAGTTTCTACTTAACAATATTTCTATTTATTTTTAGAAAGGACTATCGGCGTGCATGTATGATCGTAAGTACCACTATTGATAATAACCCGATTTTCTGGGACTGCTGGAACGACTGAATGTTGACCAAAATACAACATCAAATCAAATCTTTTCAAGGTGTGAACTAGGAATGGAAACTAGAGCGTTGTATTTGATATCTTGTAAATAACTTTGAGAGGTGGAGCCAAAAAGCAGGAGAAACGTCCAACTCGAAAAGTGAGAATAACACTTCTATAATAAGAAAGATTTTGTTGTGTCAACACAAACGGTTCTCACGAATCAGCTCGTTTGCGTGTTATGCTTGAAACGATCTGACCGCTTATTCTCTCTTGACTTCCCTTCAAACAATATATCGATGTGATAACATTGTCTTAGCGATAATTTTACTAATAATTACACCAGATCATGCTATATTATTCCCCTCATTTTTTCTCCTAGCTTTTGGTTTATCTCTAGAATTATGCTTTATGCATTGTTGTAGAAATATAGAGAGAAGCTACTGGGGTTAGTATATTATATAAATAGATTCCTGAGTGCAATTATCTAGCTATATGAATCAACGTTTTTACCGATTTGACATACACCTGCTAATGCAAAGAGGCAATTGACTTGGTACATCTCATCAATAGACATAAATATTTTTAAAAATACTTCTTTCTGTACATAACCTATAGGAGCGCTTTGCACATTGTTTGTAAGGAGAATCAGGGGTTCATTCGCTGGCCCGCGCATTTTCTTCGCCGGCCTAAGTTTCTTGATCATGTTTTTTTTTCTACTTTTTTCGACGGGGTATCAATTTTAGCATTCGTCGATTGAATTTAGGCTTTTTTCGGCTAAAAAAGTTGAAACCTCGGAGAAGATAGGTATTTATAGCTGATTGTAGTTGAAGTTGAATTCTATTTTGATTTATTTATTTTTAGTTTTGGAACCATGTCAAATAAGCACTATGACAGAGATGAGATTCTGTACCAATTTTAATAATAGGTATACTCATTGTCTACTTATTGATAAAAATCATAGACTTTTAGAGCAGTGTGTGATGAATCAAAGATGATAACAAGTTTCGCAGGCAAATAAAAATGCACCAATTCTTTTGATAGAAATAGAGGTGTTAATATTCATATATATTGTATTATTGGTAATTGGTTATTCATTTTATCCAGCACCTCAACTTGCAGGAATGAATGAGACATTCGGATCATTACTTGATATCAATTTTAGACACAAATTTTAGTCGTAATTTTAAGACAAAGTCTGACAAAGAGGAGGGGTTAACGATTTTTTTTAGACATTATTAATCGTAGATACTCAAAATACATGAACTATGCACTCCATTAGAGAGTGCATCATAGAAGGCCTTGCACAAAAAAACAACGTATCATTGCTTCCTAGAAAAAGTAATTTACGTCAAAATATTCATTTTTTTATGTCTTACGACTGGGTCCTTCTATGATGCACTTTGAAATGAAGTGCACAGTCCATGTATGTAAGATGTCTATCCACTAATATATGGTCCCTTGAAGACAACTTTGAATTTCTAATTTGTTGAAACTGACCTCATACTTTCATTTAGACCCCTCGAGTTGTTTCGTCGACGCGATCGAAACGGTGACGATGAGGCGCGGAAACTTTATGAATGGTGGTCAAAACGATTCGTTTCTGTTCTCGACTATACGCTTAACTTCAAAAACGTAACGACGTGTAAACCTGAAATATTCAAGGTTAGTATTTTAATAATCTTGTACCGAAAACTGAGTTAAAATATGTTTATTTGAAAGACTAGTATAATCAGGGATGAAGAAAGTTTTATTTTGTTAACAAAGTTTTATGGCATCTTCTGAAATTACTAATTTCATTATCTTCCCGGCAGGGATTTTCAATGCATGTTGATGAATTTTACACTTTCTGTAGGCCTGTGTGTTACTAAAGGGGCACTCACAACTTTAAGCCGTAATTTACCTTAATTATTGTTATTCGCACTCGTTTACTATAAGCGCAGAACACACAATTTGTGATATTCTTGTCGACTGTGATATTGGCTAGCCAACAACCAAAAGTGATATTGGCTAGCCAATAACCATAAGTGATATTGGATAATTCTGATTATAAGATAGAATTAGACTTTTCCCTTATTTAACGACATGACCTCTCTCATCTATCTTATTTTAAATGTCTCGACCGAAACTGCGCTTTCAGATCGTTTGTATTCATATGCGTTAGAATTCTCAAAATGATTAAAAATTCCAGCATGAAAAAGAATGAACCAATCAGAAAATAAAACACTTTTTGCAAACAATAGGTCATAAATTTCAATTATGTAAATTTTGTAAAAAGAAGTTGTGGATTTTTTTTAATGTATATTTTTTATTCTGTAGAGTTGTTTAGTTTTGTTGTTAGAAGATCAACATTATTTTTGTTTCAAAAAACTGTGCACAATTACTTAATTGAAACAATAGATTTATTAATCTAATCTTCTTCAAATTTATTTTTTTTAAGTAATAATGAACTCGCTTCTCTCGTCCATTATTATTTAGCTCGTCTGAATAATTGCGATAACTGTAATTTCTTCGGCCATTAACTGTTTAATATACTTCATGCAGCATGGATGAAACCATTTTTTATTTCTCTTTATTGTTTTGATTTTCTCCTTTTTTCTGGATAATTATTTCTTCTCTTTCAATCAACAGGTATGATCAGTGTAATAAAACCTGATGTTTTCCTCTAAATCAAGCTAGAAACGAGTAACTTTGGGTTCAAGAAACAACTTTCTGTCGTTTTCTTGAAACTTGCTTATTGTGCAAATCTCAAATATGCTTATGCATTATCCGAATAATTTCCCTTTACTTGTTTATTTATTATTATGATTATTATTATTATTATTACAATTATTATTAATATTATTATTATTGCTTTCCATGAAAAAAGGGCTGATTTGGGGGGGGGACAAGGGCTTGTTCAATAAGTTTATCACTTTTTAAAGTCATGTAAGTTAAAAAAAAGATCGAAACACCGCCTTCTTCTTTTGATGAGAAATATTGTCATACTTATTCTATAATTTTACGTATATATATTTTTTTTCTTAACTTATTATTAACTTATGAAATATATTTTGATTTGATTTGATTGATTTGAAATATATTAGTATATATGGATATATTTGTAGAAAATATTGTTATTAAAGCTGAACATTTTTTTTAATTTAGTGAAAATCTACACCATTTAAAATACGTGCATTTCCTTTCCTTTTCTTTCTTTTGCAAACATTGACCTTCAAACCATCATAAAATCTTTTAGAACGGACCATTTGAGCTAACTTTTTGTTGTTGGATTTTTATTCTACTTTCCGCAAAATAACATCTTGACTTATGGTAAAGATTGTCAAAATAATTTTTACCACCTCCTGGATCCACTGTACACACCCCCTAGCCTTGCCCAAAATGTCTCCTTGAATACTTTTGGTATTTTCGATCAAAATCGTTTAACACCAACCTAAAATTTACTCTGAAGTTGTTCTGACTTTTTCTGATATCCTCTGATTTAAAATTAAAAGTTGAAAAATTCCTGAACTGTCAAAAATGTTAGAAATTGTCATAAAATAGATTGATTTCTTTGGTCAGAGACCCCACTATCCCTTTGGTAAGGCAGTCATGGAAAGTCTGAGAAAATATAATTTTTTTTTTAGATTGTCAAGGAAAGTCAGGGAATTCTTTTTTTCCTCATTCAATATGTATGTTGATAAACCTAATACTCAACACTTAATTTATCTTTAAAAGTGTCTCCTATTCTCTCCCCTTCCCTATCCCATTTCTTGCCTACACTTACCTAAAGTTAAACCTGTAAGGTATCTCACAAAGGTTTGTCCCCCTGGATGAGATGCTTTTTATGAAAAACATTTGAAATTTTCAAATTATGACAGTTCTGGGTCCAAACACGGACTACTATATTACCTGGACAGGAAAAGTCAAAACCTTTACAAAAATTAAGGTAGGCCGTTCTTCAATTTACAATAACTCAAGAACGATTATTTTAGATAATTTTTTTTGCAATGATAGACAATTATATGCCCAAGAAGAACATGTTAAATTTTTTTTGGAAAAACTCGATAATGAAGAAATCGGAAAATTATGTATGCAAGATAACCTTTGATTACTAAAAATCAAGCAAGAACCAGTAAAGACAACCAATATCAACATACTTAAATTAAAATTTCAATATTCGAATGAAATTTTAGGGCCTAAATTCCTGTTTTTGGGCCCAAAGTCTGCCTAAAATATCATATTTCCGTAAAAATCAATATTTCGAAGCTCAAAAGACATCAAGAAATGTAATTATTGAGTTTTAATAATAGTAAGACATATTTGTGACACAACTAAGACCAATCACCATTTGTTCATACTATATTTTAGCCCAAATCTCCGTTTTTGTGCCCAAATTGGGCCTAAATTAGAAAATTTTGATAAAACTCGATATTTTAAAGCAGAAAAGTCATCTATACATGATAATATAGAGTTCTCATAGTAGTAATACATAGATGGGACACATTTGATATCAAACATCATTCATTCGATACTAAATTTGGGCCCGAATACTTGTTTTTGGGCCCAAAATAGTGTATTCCAATATAAATCGATAAAAAAAGCTGAAAAGTCATGTAGACATGATATAATTAAGTTCTTATCATAGTGAGTCTAGTTGTGACATTTGAGATCGATCATAATTTGTCCAAGTGCTAAATTTGGGCCCAAATCCCTGTTTTTGTCAAAATTTGTCAAAATGTATTTTTTTGTGCTTCAATCAGTCATTAAATCTCTAAACAAAGATGCCATCGTAGTTTGATACAGGTTTTGAGCATCCTCTCAAATTCTTTAGCATTTTTGACCATTATTTTCAGAAATAAAGCAATTTTTCAATTTTGGCCAAAATGCCAATGCAACAATCTGCTCGTTTCTGGTGAACACCTTTATATAGTCTGTGGTCCAAATTACCATATTTGGGTATTTTTTCCCAAAATCACAGCCATATTTTTTGAAACTAATATTTATAGAAAGAGTATGTCATTGACTTAACCATGTCTTGAATGTCAGCCACAACAGCTCAATTGATCAAAATGTCATAATCCTACAAGGTAATTTTCACCGCGATATGACAGATGATGTAGAAAAATGGTAGATTGACAATTCAACAGAATTTAAAAGAAGAATTAAAAAATCATCTCAGTAATATCAGAACCTCATCTTTTCATGTCTCACTTGGTCCAATGGAAAATGACAGAAAGTGACAAGGTATGGTAGGTCCCCCCATACCTTATATTGACTTTGTTTGGCAGTGTGACAGACTTTGTTTGTCGCGGAACAAAGCCAAACAAAGTCTAACAAAGTCTAGAAAGGTCAGACAAAAAAAATATGAATTGTAATAGTCTGGCTTCATTAATGACTCATTGACCATTTCCCTACAAGTTACATAGATTTAGTAAGACTTTGCTCGAACAAGGTCTAACAAGGCTGATAGTGGGCATATTCATTATTGAACATGAAAATGTATTTATGTATTTTATAGAATCCTGGTCGTTTGAAATTAAACAAAACTGGTATTGTCTTTAAATCAAGTAAAACAGGTGTGTTAGATTCCATACCTCTTGCAGAAATTGAAAATGCAAGTTGGATGCGTGTTGCTCGAGGTTTTGGGATTAAAATTGCATCAAAGAATGGATCAGAGTATCGATACCATGGTTTCAAGGAATCGGTAAGTTATTTTTGGTTTTGCTGATGCATGAGCTTATCTAACATTTATGATTATACTTTAACAATACAATCACGATGATACAACATTAACGTTTAAATTATCTGGAACTTTTAAAAATTATCAAAATATGATGATGATGATTGAACTGAAAAGTAAGTCCCAGCCCTGAAAATCTTGGTTGCCTGCTATTGTTGATCTTTGTTGGACAACAATGTCAGACATGCTTCCCCATGGTTTTATCGAGGGTCACAAGTCCCCTCATGATACCAAATTCTCCAGTCTCATGTACGTCTCATGTTCGCCTCATGTACAATATTGAGGAACAATATTATTGTATCAGTGAATATGTATTTTTCAATACCTAAAAATGCATCTAATTGGTTAAGCTTAATGCAGAATTTGTTATATGAGATCTTAAAGATATTTAAGAATATTACTATGGTATGAGATATTCTTTAAAAAAGGGCAATTTTTTTACTTTCCCATTGTTATGGGGAGGGAGGGGGTGAAAGTAACCTAAAACAGGATACAGCATTGTTAGTATGAACAAGATCTTGGCACCCATGATACCCATCCAAGTATTATTCTCTTGTTTTATTACTGTTATCAAGAATGTTGGTTACATTGCCCCTATAGTAAAGAGTCTGAACAAATTTCATTTATACCTTTTATCTTTTAGGAGTATGAAAAGTTGAAGGAACACTACAAGAAATATTATGAGCTCGATCTAAGTCCTCTTGAACTTTCAGTTAAAGGGTGGAACTGGGGTGCTGCCAAATTCAAAGGTAACATTAGCTTGACTGACATATGCGTTTTGTTTTATATCTAATGCGAAAATAGTGCAATAAACTGAAAACTGTTTTCATATGAACGCAATGTTGTTTGTTTATGTTTTTGAATTTCATGAAAACTGCCAGGGGACCACCTTATCTCATAGTTTTTTTTCTATTTAAGTGATTGTTGCCAATTTGATTTTTGATTGGTTGGAAATTATATCATCAAGATTCTGATTGGTTTTGAACAGAACATCAAAGGATGACATTATGAATTAATCTTCTGATGAAGTAATCTCTAACCAAGCAAATTAATGGCTGAAATAGCTTAAAATTATAGACTCTAATATGCTCTTGTTTCTTTTTTAGTTTTATGTTGTATGTGCTTTTATTTTTGCAGATTTTGCTTTCATATCTGGTGGCAGGCAAAAACATTTCAATGGTAGCTGTACTTCCCACAACCTTCTTTTGGGAGCTCTTTCTTTTAGGTTCAAAGCAAGTAAAGAAATGCAGCATGGCATCATCATAGTTTCTACCCCCCCCCTTCTAGAGGGGCCCCCCTTAAGGGGGGTTCCAAAAAGTCAAAAATGCCAGGTAGGGGGGG